>JAFBJQ010003502.1:414708-428062 GCA_016785345.1 Trinectes maculatus
TACTGTATGTTTAAGTTTGAATGAAAAACAAATCTGACCAACACACACATCACATACTGAACATGTCATGCATTTATATTGGTGGCTGGTGGTTTTGTGTTTCTCTGTTTGTCTCGGTGTGTGCGTGTCGCAGGTGGAGCTCGTCCCGTTGCCTGATGAGACTCACCTGAACTCAATCTCTCCTAATGTCTACCTGTCCATAAAACCCCCCAGATCCACTCAGATCAGATCAGCTGTGTGGTTAGTAAATGCAAGGTCACAGAGTTAGTGGGCTGCTCTTTAAAATGTAAATAATGCCTTGTTTTTGTGTGAATGTTTTTGTGAATGGTGAACACAGTTGATTCGTTGTTGGCCTGTTCTTTTTACTCATTTGTAATTTTTTTTCCTTTACCCATGCATACTGCATCTTTCCTCCTTTCTCTTTATACTGAGTCTTCTGTGTCATATGTTTAGCTGATATTGTAAACTGACACTGGGTCAGTCTGATCACTCCTCTCACAGTCTCCCATCTCTCTGTCTCCTTTGCTTTTTGCATCAGCTGTTGTGATTCAGAGCCAAAGGTCTGATAGTGTTTGGCATCAGAGTGAGGAAAAACCTCAATCACAAGGTGCTTATTTTTAAGTGGACCCCAAGGGTGGTGCAGGTTACTCAGGGATTAAATTGGGCTGGTGTTTAAATACTCGACCCATTACGAGAGTCGATCCCCACCACCCGACCCAGAAAACGTGTTCATTAACCACATGAAGCGTTCACACAGCGAGTAGCTTCATGCACAGAATGCAACCCATCTACACCCAGCGACCTTGCAGCACCCTGCATGTTATAGGTTATAGGTTTATGCTCTGTTTGTGTTTATTATAGTTTGTGTTTATAGTTTCTTGGTCAAATGCACATAAGCAGGTTATGGACAGCTGGCTTATTCTTTGCGTGTGACAGAATTTACAGCTGATGATGCATATTGTTGATATAGGTGGAAGTTGGATTGTGGTTTTTTTTTTCCATTTTGTGTGTAACACAGAGCTTTAAAAAATGTTGAAACATGGTTGAAATGGTAAACTATTCAGCATTGGTTCATGAACCAGTGACCCCCCCACCACCCCCCCAAAAAAAACATAGGTTATGTGCTGCGTGGGCCAAAACACCAGGGCTGCCTGTTTTTCCTGTCCACTGCTACCTCCTGTTCTCTGAGCCACATCCTGTTGTGGACTTGACACCCGCTCTTCCTTCAGCTCCTTTGTTTCTCTGAGTCAACAGGGTCAAGCTATTTCAATGCAGTTGTTTATGAGACTGCTTTTTTCTTGTGACACTTAAATAGTTTGTATTTTTGTCCTTTGTTCCTTTGTTGCAAAACCTTAACTGTTGTTCAGCATTGACCTGGATCAGCAATAAAACGAACAGGCTTCCCCTTCTGGTGATGCTATGCCCCATATTGCCACAAGATGGTGCTACATGTCTGAATATTCAGTTGAGCCTTGACCAGTGCTTTGCTACTGTATTTCCAGCAGATGGCACACTTACCACACATTTTACTGCTTTACCGCCAAACACAGTGAGGCCAACTTTTCTTAAACAACTAAAAACAGCATATCTGCGTGGAAACTAATTCCACCAGAGTGGTTTGTTATTGGAATGCTGTGTTTTCAGCTCCCACTCAGCGCCGTGTTGTCCGCTGTGGCTGCATGCGCACAAAATCACGTCAAATCGCTGAGGTCTTGTCTCCAGCTATCAGGCAAAATGCATTCTGGCTGCTCATTTACCTCGTTAGCTTTAATAGGTCAGTAATTGAAATTCATCAGAATTTCTTGTCAGTGCACTCCCCCCTGGTGTCAGCGGGCTTTCAGCACCTGCTCAGGCTCCATTACCAGGGGTCCTCGCTGGGCCCCCTCACAGCACAGAGTGACAGAGCATTAGTCACTGAGATAATCAACCCCAAGACGCTGTTTGCAGCTAATGTTCATCAAGAGCTGTTTACCTGACGCGCCAGTCGGTGGCTTATCAAAGAAGAAGTTCCCTGCTAGATAAATGGGATGCAGTGTTAACGGATCGCCTCGTTTTCCAGTGGATTGATTAAACGCAGACAACGCAGCACAGCTGGTTGTTTTCACTCTGTGAGCGGGACACTGTCTTTATTTACCCTCAGTGGCACATGATTCACCTGATGGGAAACTGTGTATCTCCAGGGTTTCAGGTGTGCATGTCTGCGTCCCTGTGAATTTCACCAGCATGATGCCGTCTGTGCCGTCGGGTGACAGCACCGTGTTCTTGCTGTGGTGCAGGTCACACGTTGCAGCTGTGCTGAAATATTTCAGCTCGGTGGTGAGAAACCTCCAGGTGAATGGCTCCTCTCAGGAAGCTGTCTTCAGTTCATCTGATCAGTTAGCACAGCTGAGTCGACAGGCCCGGGCTGTCAGGCGCTCATCAGCTCACCTGTACTCGTCTTTACTGTAACGAGGAAGTATAGAGTATAGTTTAGTTATGTTTTTGTCTCATTCCGTGACTAATTTCCCACAATCTGGACCATGTGTATGAGCTTGAGTCCAAAACGCCTTTTGATACTGAGGCTTTATGCAGGGAAGATATACTCGACTTAATGAAGACATTTATGTATATATATATATATATATATATATATATATATATATATATATATATATATATATATATCCCACCAGGTACACAACAACTGGCTCCTTTTACCACCTGATAACACCTAACCCCCTCTGCACCACACAAAATGATTGCAAAGTTTCAGCTACGACTCCGGGTGTTGTGTAACAGCACAGTTCATACTTTGACGCTTCACTGATGTTGATACTGCATAATGTGCTCAGCGCTGACAAATATAAAGAGGCGAGATGAAAAGACGTTTTTATTTAGTGGACCTGCAGTAATTTCATACTTTGTAAAAAAGTTTGCAGGAAGAGGTTGCACATGGTGACTATTTGTACATTTATAATACCACTGACCATTTCGCTTATTGAAGGAAACATGATGGTGCTTTTGTTGTTGTTGTTGTTGTTGTTGTTGTTTTAACTGAGCTGGAAATTCATGGTTTGGCCAAATAGACTCTTCAGATGTCCGTCCTCTCTCGTACAGCTCCTCTCTCCTGGTCTCCTCTGTATGGAGAAGCAGTACCAGGGCAGCGGCGTCTTCTATCAGCCTTCGAGTCAGTGTTCAGACCTCTGCGAGACCGGAGCAGGACATAAACTGGCCCTAAAATACATCACACACACTTTAATGGGCAGAGGCTGCAGTCGAGCCCTGAAATATGGCTCTGATAGCGCTGCTGTAAATGGTTGGCCTCTGCAGCATATTTCATTGTGGAGAATTAGTCCTGTTTAGCAGCGGCTGTTTTATATATAGCAGTTGTCCTCCGTAGTCCAGCAGAGTATCAGCACTGATTTATGATTGAGGATTTTGTTTCATCTTTTCTGATTTCTGTCTTGCATCAATGAAATCAGAGGAAAACCAGGTGGAAAGTCCAGTTTCAGAATTTCATTTTCTTTTCTTTTTACTTGCAGATTCTGATTTGTGCTGCAGAGAGGTGACTTAGGTCTTGAGTCAAACCCATGTGTTTAAGCACACATCAGGAAGGGTAGCTCAGGTGACTGGGCCGTGATCCGGTCTCATTAATCTTGTGATTTGGGGCTTTATAGTGCAGGATCTCCAGGATTAGGACCAGGACTGTGGGTGTGAATATGGAAAACTGCCAAAGATAAACACATGGAGACATATTTATTCTGCAACTGTCCTCCTCTGTTCATGCATCACACTGATCAATTACAGATAGCACATCATATTAAGTGAATATTTCATACATTCTATAATTTAGGCTGGACCTTTTGTTGTTGTGGTGCAACAGCGAGACTTCTCCTATGGAGAAGAAAAGTTTAATTGAAAAAACTACTTCAGAAGAATTTTTTTTCAGAAAGTGTCTGACAAACAGTGATAACAATTTTGAGAAACAACTTGATACAAACTCTAAGGCACATTCTTTAAACCCCTATTTGCTTATTTGATAAATGGGGAGTCACTGTCACTTGTTCTCTTTGTCAACCAGAAGAGTTCCTGAGGGTGAGATCCTCCTTAATTACACTGAATGACAATAACCCCCACTAAACAGCCCAATTACCTTCACATATTGCTGTGTTTGTTTTTTCTTTTTTTTTTTTTTGGTGGGGGGGCACGCAGGCAGCACACACACACATGGCAAGATCATTCATTGACATATGAGTCACCATGCACTTACCAGAATATTCACCCTACACGAATTTAATTATCCTGGGAGTCAGTGGAAAAAGTTATTTATGTTTATAGGTTCTGTGATGCTGAGAATATAAATCCACTATCCAATACACCTCATTGTTGTTAAATACACTGACAATAAGTGACCTGAATGTGTAAAAACACAGGTTGTAACAACTAACACACAGGTGAAACCTGCAGGAGATATTCGCTGTGTTTTTATTATTATTATTGTTGTTATAATTATTATCGATAATGCTATTGTTACTGGGGGTGATGTGTTCATGAGCAGATACAGAGACTTGCATTAAACCAGACTGTGACAGAGCATTCCTGCCAGCAGTTGGTACCAGCAGCAGAGATATTTGTACTTAATCCCTGTCACGAGAAAAAGAAAATAAGACCTTACATTTCCCTGCAGATCGACTGTGGCTTTATTATCCTTCAGCGCATTCATCAACTTGTATCTCGTCCTCTGATTTTATTAAATGCTTTTCCTGGCTCACATCAATTCATTGTGTCTTAAATACCCCTCCCCCTCCTCCCATGGGCGTGAGGATGATTGTGCATTGGAAATGAAGTTGGAAACTTTTTTTTTTTTTTTTTTTTGGAGCTCTATTTAAAGTGCAGGTCCCCGGAGGGACCCCTCTGCCTTAATAACTTGTGATCCGGGCCCTTACGTTGTGTTTTGCCTTCGCCACTGTTCTCACCTAAACCCATTTTAATGAAATGCGCTGCTGAATTGTCACAAGGTTCTTTTCTGTTGCATCCATAAAATAATGTGTTTGCAACCCTGGCGACAAGTCGGGCACATAAAGACAGAGTTTCTGCAATCTCATTTAAGAGGTGGGAGGCCCTCTGATGCTGGGTCACGTTGATAGAGAGACAGTTGGAGCAAATGTTCAACAGATATCTGATATATTCTATATCAGTTTGAGCTCACCTCGGTTTATATAGCATATGGATGTTTGAAGTCATTACTGCATGGATCACTTGGACAACTCCTGCAGATTATCTGTAGCACTCTGAAGCGGGCAACCAAGTTGTGAACATGTGCACATGTCTCATGTTATTATAACATGATGGGATTTGGGTTTTATGTTCGGCTGAGGCTGAGCTTCCCTGCATGAAACTGCGAGGCGCTATAAAGAATCTCATGATGGATTAACAGGCGTCGCTCTGCACCTTGTTACATTTGTTGCCGCTCCGCTCTCATATTTGTGTGTGCAGCATTTTATTTCCCTCCCCGTTCTCGCAAGGTTCGATTCGACCAGCAAATCAATGCAGGTATTGATGGGCGTCAGATAAAACCATTATGGCGGCCAGCTGTAATTTTTCAGCTGAATTGATTTCATTTGAAATGATCCATGTACATCCAGTGGAGCACGCCACCGCTGTGAGTGTGTTTTACCTTGACTTGGTGCGAGAGAGACATTATTCATCACCAGGGGAATGTCCCTTCTTCACACCCCAATAAAAAGCAGAGTAATGAAGCTTCTGTGGGTGCTGTCACTTCAACACTGCTTTATAAAGGATGACACAATTATATTTTACCAGCTCACCAAAAAATGCTGACAAGCCCCGGTTCAATAAAACGCAATCTGTAGCGAGAGAGGTGTGCCGGTTTCTTTGCTCTGGAGTCATAGCTCATGAACTACAAGGTGTCGCTGCCTCGGGATGCTCCTAGAAGAACATTTTCTCCTGACAATTAAGCCAGGAAAAAAATAAATAAAAACAGCCCGTGTTGATATTAGGAATAAAGAGTGATATATCAGTTTTGTTTTAAAGGAGTGCGGTTTCTAGCTATTCTGGGTAATGTATTCTGTCTTGCTGGGAAATAGCTTCACTGGCCAATTCATGGGAAAATTTGAACTTTACATTTTCTCCCCTCAGAAATGCATAAACAGGCATGACATTTGCCTCCGAGCAAACAGAGGCTAATGCTGCATTACTGTCAATCAGTCAACATGGTGAATGTTTGTCTAAAGTATGATGGATGAGGCGTCGACAACATTAAAAGGCGACCGCCTCCTAAACCTGAAATCCTCCATATTCCGAGACAGCCGGTGCGATGCACCAGACAGCCAACGCCCTGCTGCCTGATGCTTCCCAGCAGCTGGATATGGCTGCTTCTTAGCGGACAGCATGTTTTTTCCTTGGAGAGACACATCTGGCCCTGGATAATCTCTCCTTAGTCTTCTGCTGTGTAATACATGCAAAGCTCTGCTCCATGTAATTCCCCAACTGCTCTATTTTTTTTTCTCGACAAGGGTAAAAAGACCAGGAATGTAGAGTATATTGCATGTTTTTGTAACTAACTCACATTTAAGCATCAGAAGTTTGTCCACAAAAAAGTTATTTCTATGTAACGACTGAGCAGCACGTCGGTTTTTATTATTTTGGGTGCATCTCCATTTTTATTATTTTGTAAAAAGATAGATCAAAAACAGAAAAGTGCCCTGCTGAGCAAATATATTAGTTATTTAGAAAGTAATGGTGGCACACAATGTATTTATATTATATTGTGGTGGTACATAGTTCATTCATTCATTAGTCGTCCTGATAGCATGCAAGTCAAACATAAAAGGTCTTAATTATGCTTTGTGGCAGAAAAAAAAGCGGAGATTATTGTAATGAAATGAGAGGTGTGCAGTCAGATGCCTGGAGCCTTAGCAGTATAATATGTAGCGGCAGTGTCCCACTTGTTTATTTATTAACAGACAAATTGTCTGCTTCACTTGCTATCACTGAGGCTTGACAGCTACAGAGTCCAGGTGATGCATGAGCCAATATGTGGACTGGAGAGGGCTCAACATCGCACATCAATATGAAAATCAGTTTCTGGCAGAAATAGCCCCAGGCGCTACATCCAGCCTCAAAAAGTGACTAATCTTAGGGTCATAAACCCTGCGCAAGACGCCCAGGGTCTTTTTAGAGGGACAGAATTCAGAAATACCATCATTTTCCAATCCACAAGCCAGGGACCTTGCTCCTTGTATTAGCAGATTTCTTTTAATAGTGTGTGAAATAGCAGAGTTGCCAGAACTAAGCAAGAGCAAATAAAAAGCGAGCGTGAGGGGGATTGTGAAAGGTGACCTTAGTCTCTGGAGCGGCAGATTAAAAACTTCAAATGCTCTGCCAGAGGCTGGCCTAAAGAAACAAAGGGACCACAGGCACGATGTTACAGTAGATGGAAGTGGCTGCCAAAATATCATCTTCTTACAGAGAGGGATTATGAATGTCACAAGGCGATGGTGAAAAAAAAAGTGGTCCCATTGGTGGGAATATGAGTTCACATATTGTTTTTCTTCATCTGCATATATTTCTGTTTATTTCCTTCCTCCTTTTCCTGACTTTCAGAAGTTGGTAGCAGTCTGCACGTTACGCAACAAACCACAGTGAAGTGTTTATGTGACGTGCTTCATCAGATTCACACAAGGAAGCAACCAAACGTTAGTGTTAGAAATATAACAATACCATGTTATTTTTATGTTATAGCCAAAGACACTGATATCAATATTTCATTGCATTAAAATAACTTGCAATGAAGCATGAATAAAATATATATTTGCAAATATTTGCAGGCTTGCACTTATTATTACACAATAAAAACACGCGTTGACATGCACATAGAACCCCCACAGAATCAAATAATTTAACAGGAACGGTTTTTATTAGATATTTAGCATGAAACTAAAATTAAAAATGTTGCAAAGGAAATTCTGTTCAAATTGTCTCATCTGGGTTGTTTAACAACAACACTGACTCCAGCTCACCACCAGCAGCCATTCAAATGGCTGGACGCTGCACATGATAGGTGATCAGGCAGCAGTTCTCCAGTGCCTCCAGTGGCCCGATAATAACTCCGCTCTCTTAATTACAGACTCAGCTTCCCAGCGAAATAAAAAAGAAAAGCAGGAAACTGATTTTTCTCATGAGGAAAGTGAGACAATGGCTCTCCAAATCCTTGAATGGATTTCTATCTCAAAGCTCGTGGCGGAGAGAGACAGTTTGAACTGTAGCACGGGCTGGAGCTTTAATTACTGTTCAATGACTTCGCTCAGAGTCCTTGGCCTAGTTGAGATCCCTTATCAAAAAAACAGCCTCGCGCTGAGAAAAGATTACTTTTTCAACTTTGGGATGAGGGGAGGGCAGACGGCAAACAAGCTAATGTTGTTGCACAAATACATGGAAGGGGACAAAGCCCAGAGCTATTTGGAAAGCAATAGCCCATTCCAAGATGTGGCATCGGCCTGGCATCCACACAGCTCTTAAATTCCTGTGCTCGGGCCAGATGGCTATGGAATTACACATTTTTTAATCTAAAGCATGAACCTCTCGCGGCTCGGGGAAATCTTCCTGGGATAGCCACATTGGATTTATTTGCCGAGGAGACAGTCTTCTTGCCTTGGGGGCCATATTTGATGGTAAATGTGAAGTTTGACACTGAATGTCCTCCTGGTCCGCTTGGTTATGGTCTGTGAGATAAGTCAAGCGCAGAAACTTTCACAGCATTCCGGGGTAGTTTAATATACGCAAAATTACATTATTGTAATATATGGATATGACTAGTTTCTTCACTAGTTATAAAAGAAAGGTATTTTGGGAAATGCACCATTCCATTGCTAAATATGAGCTTAGCATAGTGAACAGTAAATATTTCCAAAATCTGAATTCTAGCATATAATATAATGTAGTTACATGTATATGTTGAATGTATGAAAAAATAAAAAAGTTGGTGATTTACATGGAGCTACTGTTCCTTAGCTCTTAATGAATTAAAAAAAATAAAATGTCCAAGAAAACTATAACATATATATATAAAATTAAATATTAATAACGTAGTATTTAGTAAGCTTTACGTCTCCAAATGTCTGTGAGTGAGGTTGTAATGGAGTAACACCACTGATGACGTGCTTAGTTTTGGTGAGACGACAGTGACTGGACTGGCACAGTGTTTATGCTACAGTCTTAGTTACGTAATACAAACAGAAAAAGATTTGTGATATCTGGGTATATCAGAAAGCTCTGCATGCTGGAACACTGTGACATAGTTTATTCTGCAGAAATGAAAAGCCAAGATGACATTCTGCAGAGGGCACGTACGCAGAAAACACACATGCACCCGACGCACAACCAGGTGACAAATAAAATACAATTAAAGGGAACGTCGTTTCTCATTGTGCTAACACAGGAATAAAAGAAAAGTCCACCTGGTGCTTGGCAGTCTTTCCACTCCGAAAGACTGTGCAACAAAAAAGCAACGCACTTAAAGGTTAATTAGAAAAATTATCTGTTGAGCGGAAAACAAATGGTACCATGGAGTCCCCCTGCTGGCAGACGAGTTAATCTATGGCAGGTCTCCTCGCTGGTCCACCTGCGATCTGTCTCCGTCACTCTGCTGACAGTCCCTGCGGGCCGCTGAGAGGATATGCTCCATCGCACCACTGTGACTGGCCTGCTAATGAATACAGAGGAGCCCAGGACGTACAGACGCCCACGAAATGGCTGGGAAGACTCCTCTGGCTCCTCAGATCATTCTCTGGCCGGATGTCGGCTCAAATGAAGCGGAACATGGCTACTAGACTAGAGCGCGTGGGGAGGAGGAATGCCACTCAGACTGAATAGTGATTTCACTGATGTTTGAGATTTATTCAACGAACCCCAGTAGATCCCTGAAGGGGGAGAGAATAAGTTGCAGGGTATGGGAGATGTGAGAGGCAGGGTATGAAGGTTGTGCTGTGTGGAAGGTAATATAGAATGTGGACAGTAGCATGTTAACAGCTACAAATGAACACTTCTTATGGTGCATTAAAGGCTTTGTACGAGGGTTGCCATGTTTTGGATGGCGTGCAAAAAGATGAGATGACCATCATAACGGACGGCCTCGTCAGTCTGTTCCATAGACGACGTGGTGTTGTTAGGTGAACGTGGTCGTGGGTTCAGGCGGAACACAGGGTTAATGTGGAGAAATGAACGCAGCAAAAAATAAGACAACAAAATCCAGGTATATGCACTGTGTGAGCCGCAGTGCAGGTTTGTGTTTGGCTCAGGGTGCTGTGTCACAAATTCATTTACTGTCCCTACTGACATTCACAGCCAGACACGAGAGTCCCGGCCACAGTCCGAGTTTCATTAGCAAAATAAGTAACACCAGCATTGGAAAAGTGACCTGACCCGCTGTGCCATGCGTTCAGGAAGAGGAGGGATAATGAAAGCTGCAGGAGGATTATGACTCAACACAACATCACGGAACTAAAACTGAACAGTGCTGCGAGGAGGCCTGGACCGAGGTGATAATAGGCAGGACACCAGAGACTCGTTCACTCATTTTAAAAAAGGGGTGTTCTTCACTGACAACAACCCAAAGTACGACAATGTAAAATAAAGAACATCAACAACCCAGACACACAGCTGCACATACAGTGTGTCCCTCCCACGGCTGATGAACTTAGACTCACAAAACTTTTATGATCTCCAGGAGGCAGACGTCAGTACTATTTATAGCAGTCATAGCCAGCGTAGGTCAAATCGTGCTTAAATCAGGGTTGTGTCAATCAGTCACCTCAAACTGTTAAATGACTGTAAATGTATCATAAACGAGGGAGCTATTAATAGTTAATTAATCATAAAAGTAAATAATAAAAAGACTGGGAATTGCATTGTAAACACATCAGTACTGCAGTGATTATCTTTTAGAAACCCTTCACCTCATTGTATTCTTATCATCTGAATGGGTGTTATTATCTATGAGGAGTTTCATTATGTTATAAAAAAGAAATATTCTTTACATATGTATCATAAGGCTTATGTTATAACCTGTGTCCTAAACATGCTCTTACCTTATCGGACTCATTATCAGTAATGTTATAATCATAGACTTTTATTATAGTCATATACTGTTGTATCACATAGAATTGCCCACATGTATAAATACAGCTGTGTGTATGCTCATTGCTGTTTACAAATTCAGATCACTTTATTAGGACGTTATCCATTTGGTATATTTCACAGCACAGTGTGTTGAGGTCCCTTCACTCAGACACTTTCCAGACTCTGAGCTACAGTCGTGATTTCGCCTCAAATTGCAACAATGCGTTCAGTAAGTGTATCTGTCATATCAGCAGGGCTGAAGTCGCAAACTGTGCCCAGGAGACTGTGATCGTCGCCCGGTGAGCGATGACAACCACTTCATTTAGTTCTTCATTGACTGCGATAGGGCTCATTCACTGTGGTCCTCAAATGACATTATATTGTGAGGAAGACGGGCGTGACTCGGGTGTGACAGCACGAGGGTGTGAAATCATGTCCCCCTTCATCAAAAGAGTTATGATCGGTCAAGTTGGGCTCTTAACAAATAGCAGGCTTTGCGCTTTTATCAGCGACGCCGTGACCCTCGACGCTGTGACCTCATCATTAATATGGGAAGGCCGGATGATAGATCAAAGCATGGTTCAGTGGAGCATCCCTGGGCCAGGGCTAGCCTTGAATCGTTCATCACACCATCCCTGTGGGGACTTTACGACGGTCCGGGGAGAAAGGACGCTCTCGGAGCTGTCACATTTGTTTTACCGCTTTTGATAATAGCCCCGTTTTTAAACGATGATACAAGCAGGAAATCTCTCATTAACGAAGGGCTGCGATTGGAGCTGTTCATAAAGCCACACTGTCATAGAATGGTTTCAGTCATCTATTTCAAGCTATTTGTTGTCATTTTGGTGTATGGTATCTATTTATTTAATTTATTCTTTCTTATGACATCTAAAACAACATGGCAGCTTATTATTAATATTATTATTATACAAAAAACAAAAGTCACATCGAGGAAAAAAACGTCACAGATTCACACTCTCTCTATGACTACGTCCAACCAACAATATTAGTCACATTGTTTTATTTTAATCCATATGAGACTGAATTTACTACTTTATCATGACTTCAGTTTCCAAGAGCTGATGTCAAAAGTTCTGCCTCTGCCTCTTCGCAGTCGCAAATATGAAATGGGAACTGTTGTACTGGCAGGTGCCAGGTCACGAGGAAGGTCATAGGTCATAGTGACCAGCCCTCTGTCACAATCAGCATGTTCGTGTTGCTGGACTGGGACAGGGACTGAAACTGTTCTGTGCATATAATGTAATCACATAACATAATATATATAATATAATTCACCTGCAGAGAGAGCGAGGCTTCTCTGACAGACGTTACTGGTTAATGGAGGAGAGAGCAAGTGCTGGGTGGTTTTGGGAAACAGTTTGAACTGCTAAGCTTTATACTGAGTATAAATTCACCTTTGCACCGTTTTCATTTTACATGGTATTGAGTTTCAGTCTGAGACATAAATACATATAACCTTTTTAACTGGAATATCCAGAGCTGGCATTAACACTGAATCACCCTCATGTGGAAGCAGGAGCTAAATATCATTAAACTGTATCAGATCCCTCTCTTTCATTGATATTGAAAAGGTTATGCTTTGCCCAAGGGGCGACTTGATTTGAACAATTACTCCAGAGATTTAGTGCGGGCTTTCTTCTTTGGAAACCGAAACTTAAGAAAAAAAGCATGTTCCCTGTTTTTTAATACAGTGTACTCCCTGGAGCCGGGAGATGTACTGGATCGATAGTATCAGTACCATGATGTGATACAAGATATTGCCAGAGATAACTCTGTGGCACAGTAAAGCTTGAATGTCGCCGTGTCTTTGTCTCAAAGAGCTTGACTTTGCTCATTTCTTTTGCTGTTGTTGTTCAGAAAATGAAATCAACAGCATCATTCACTCTGAACAGTGTTCGAACCTCTAACCTCAGATTTTGTGGCATTATTGACATTGAGGGTCTAAGTCAATTACATATATATATATATATATATATATACAATATTACATTGGATTTTTACCAGAGGTGGCCATGTCTGCATCGACAGACATGACACAATCTGAGGCAGGTTTTTATTTGTTTTGACTGTGACATCCTCATCTCGCCTTTGCCACTAATTTCTTTCCTGCATCGTGAAGAACACTTACAAATAAATTACCTTACACAAGTTGACATGACTGCTGCAAATAGAATTGTATGTATGTGCGTGTGTGTGTGTGTGTGTGTGTGTGTGT
>JAFBJQ010003502.1:432201-553459 GCA_016785345.1 Trinectes maculatus
AGAAGGAGCGTTCACATATTTAGGTTTTAGAAATAACAAAAATAAAAATAAAAAAGCGTTACGTGAAGGACCAGTTTTTTCCTTGTTTAAAGCCACAATCTGTATAAGTGAAAAGTTTAGTTTTTAATGCTGGTGCTGGTTCCACACTGTTCTTAAATCATATTTCCTCTTGTTGGTTAGCACTGTGGTTTCTGACCTCAGTTGGCTTGTCACCACTCTTGTGGCTCCCATCGCCACTTGCAGTTAAAATTATATACAGTATATCTTTCCCTTGTGTTTTGTTTGAATAAAGTAGAAACATTGCAAAAGCTACTTTGAAGTCAGCCAGAGTACCAGAGCAGATACTGTCACCCAGTCGAATCCAGTTATGCCGCTACGCATTTGTCTGCTAACCAACCATTAGCTTTCAACCCGAAACTCGTTAGATCTTGACACAGTCTGGAGCCTTAAGAGCCGTAAACATGAAGTATCTTCAAGACACACTTCACAACACAAACAATTTGGTACCTGTAATGTTATGTCAATACCGCAAGACACAAGACAGATGTTGTTATTACTTTGTCATTTCAACATTTCGCACCAGTTGGAGAACCCCAGTGATCCTGTTGCCACCAGAATGTCAACTAATGACCGGACAGTTGGAAAAGAGCAGCAGATTTGTTACCGCTGACAGGAAGCAGTGATGGATACAAGAGGTGAACATCCACAGAACAACAGCCTCCAGAAAGTCCTCTGCAGGAGTCAAGAGACACTGCAGCTGCCCAGGGTGTTACTGCTGATATAAATACATCCCTAACACAATAATAATAGATAGATGGAAGAGTCACTATAAACATTTATATGAATTTCACCCATTTTCATTAATAAATCAAACCCATCATCTCTAAAAAGTGGTTATGTCGTTTGCAACTTATGTAATTTTAAGCCTTGATATATTTGTGTTTTCGTTATGCATTTCCAAAAAGGTCCTGTCCAGTGAGTTAGATAGGGAATATCTCTACCTTGTAAGTAAATGAACTCCTGTTATTCTGATGTAGCTGATCTTTGTCACTTTAGCTTAGCAAATACTAAGGCAAAGACAAACCTCTTTGTGAAACTACCCTACACTGAATTGAGCTTTTCGATATCTGACTAGTTTCCATTGCAGATAATAAACCTTGACTTGGATCTTTTAACTGCATTTTTGCCCAAATAAGCATGCAATCACGATATTCCCTGTTTATATTTTCAAAACAATTGACAAACAAACAAGTGCACCATCAACCATCTAAATGGCTGTATGTTCAAAATACATCCTGGCTTGTATCCTTTTTATATTGTGTATAATCCCCACTGTGAATGCAGGAGATCCCACCTGTAATATCCTGTACGTCAGCTGGAAAAGAAATACAATGCACAATTGCATGTTGTGTGTCACTCTGTACAATATGAAGCATAAGGGATGTCAAACTGAATCTGCACTGCTTGTTGTTCAGCTTGTTGTCTGCATTAGAGCAAACTTAAATCAGGAGAGATTATCCACACATCCTTGTTAGAACTCCAATCACTCCAATTACATTAGCTCCAAAGTGACTTTCCCCAGTCATCCGGCCAGGGATTTCTTTAGCCATCAATTAGAGACGTCACTTCTAATCTGAGCCTGCTTCCCAGACACTGGTCATTTCCCATTAGAGTCATTTTCCCCAGGATCCCGTGGAGCGATAGACATCTCCGCGGCTCAATAGAGGAGACGTGGAGGAGACCATAATTAAAGAGGTGGCATTTACTCTCAGGCAGACTCTCTCAGAGATCTGAATCTGCAATTACCTTCCAGAAAATAGCGTTGTCAGGACAGGACCTACGTTAATAATGGCCCCCATCTCTGGGGCAGGGTACAGAATGCAATCATTTCCACTGAAGCCGCACTTTGATTGTTTATCGCTTTACCCAGGGTTATCAGCCACTCTACTGTAGCGAATGTACACAGAAGGAAATAATCCTGTGGGCCACTAGCCGGGCCATTCAAGTATTTTGCTGTGCGGTGATTGTGCTCATAAAGGGGAACTTTTTTAACACCATGCTCATAAAGGTTGTAATATCATGGCTAAGATTCACCAACCAGCTATGAATGAAAGAGAGAGCGATACAAGTCTATAGATTGCATCTGTATTCTTGTATCTCTTTCTCTCTCTCCCTGCATCTCTCACACACACATTTCTATCTCGTTTGCACATACGGCAAGTGCACAGACTCCCCGAAGCCTCGACCAACCCATGCCTGACTTTCCAGACACTTTATCAAGTGCATAAGGACCATTTGCACAGAAGGCAATTAAAAGCTTTAGTGGTTCCTGCAGGCAGAGGGGTAGTTTGGGGGCCCCAGTCGACACATGAGCCAGCACCTTATTGGAGAGGGCTGGCTTTGTGCAGCAAAATGGCCTCAGTAATTTATACCAAATAGACTGCAGGTAGGGTATGAGAGCCAAGAGGAACGCATCTGCATTAATCAATATGAAATTATCCTGGACGTAATTTGTGGAGGGCAGCCGTGCACCTGCCTAGGAATGTGATTGGGGGAAGCCTGCACATAAACAAGGAACGAAACTCTGCTGAAAATCTGTTGGCTAGAACGAGAGGAGAGCTCCAAAATCAGATCCAATTGTCTGTCAATTACCAGAAACAGAGAGCTGAAAGAGGTAGAAATGAGGAGGAGGTGGGTGGGGTGGGGTGGGGGCGCTGATTTATGAAACACACGGGCAATAAGTCGTAAACATTTTACGAGCCCCACAAACTGAATGCTAAATTTTTGGTTTAATAAATGTGGTGAGATGTGAGATGTGCATCCCAAAACAGGTGCAGATGCACCGGATAGTGGTTTTCAAGGGTTAGCATGGTAAATTCTGGTCCCAGAGATAACGGCGTCCTTAAATTGACCATATGCAAAAGTAGCGATAGTGAGGCTGTCCAGCGGATTATCGTGTTTGCATATCTTCTAATCAATCCACTTGCAGTGTCCATGTGTAAAGGCCAAGATCACTGTGACATGATTTAGAATCAGACATGTTTTTCTTTTTTTCTTGGTCCCAAACACACTTCCTCCATCTAATTATACGCTCCTCCACCTCAGGCTCCCAATGTCATTAGTGTCAGTAAATAGAGGAGAAGCATTCTGGACGTGGTCTGGCCCTTCTCTGGCAGCTGGTGACCTTCCTGGTCTATGTGCTCCATGACTCTCTCCAGCCTCCTTTTTCAGGTTTCAGACAGCCCAGCTCTCTTTATCACTCCCCAGGATCAGCAATTGCTCACCGACAGTCTCAGTAATGCATCCACGCCGGGTATCTCTTCAGCACACAACTATGTGCTTTGTAAATACAAAACACGAGGAGCGGATAAAAGAGAGAGGGGGAAACGGAGGGGAGAGACTTGAGAGCATTTCCAGCACCATATTGCAGATTAACATTTTAATCTTAAAATGTTACTTAAAGCAAGATTTAAATAGTATTTTGAAAATGAAATACAAAGAGGGAGCTGTAGTAAGTCTTAGACGGCTGGTCTTCTATCGTCTATGTTCCCGACTACAACATCTGCATGTCATGTATGTCTTGAATCTTTCTATTATAGAAAGATTCATCTTTTCAAAAATGTAACTCAAATTTCTAAATTCTCACTGGGAGCATTGTTTTTTTTCAGTCATGACAGCAGGATTTAAACAAAAAACTACAATCCAGGAGTCACGTTTACATACAGTAAACGAACAGATTGTTTGAAATTTTCCTATGTACATTCTCTGTGACTCACAGGAGGTTTTGCCAATTATGCAGAGTGATATACTGAAAAACATTCGGAGCCCTTCCTGTGATACATGGTTCATAAGCATATACCACAGGCTTAATTGGTGGAGTTCGTCTCTCGGCAGAGAAGGAACTGTACCCTCAGGCATAGATAAAAGACTTCTAAACTCTCTTTTGTGAAGCGCGGAGATGAAAGGGCAGAGAAGACAGGAGCTTGTCAGGAGAAAGCCGGTCCCAGCAGCCAGTTAGTGAGCAGGTGTATCGGACCGGAAGAACGACAGGTTATCATAAGCTCGCTGCTTTAGAAATGAGATGCCTCGTCATCAAGTCATAATGTTTTATTCCTCTCTCAAATCTCACATCCAGTCATCCTTACTTCTGGCATGACAGATGTCACATTGTTTAATATGAGACACTGACTGTAGAGTGGTGCCCGCTTCAATTTCAATCAATAAAAACCATAGTGAATTGCTCTCTGGCTTCCATGTCTTTGTTTTTATTAAATATGCTCAAATGAAACACGTATATGAAAAGTAAAGAATGATCATCATATAATTTTAATAAATATAAATCCTAATCAATATATTTAATGATAAATATGTTTACAGGATTTAAAGGTTTGTGGGCAAATGTAAACATTTTACAATCACACTATATTTAATATGTTCATTTAAATTGAGTATTTATGTTATAGTTAATCATTCTCCCCAGAAGAAACAAATATATATATATATTTTAATTCACACACTAAATTTATCAGTGTGGGAAAATTAGCCTGTAATTTATGTTATTGTCCAATAAGAGTAGGACAAATAAGATGCAATTCTATTCTATTCACAACGTTTAAAATCAACTTGTCAAAATCATTGACAATTTATTAGATTAGTTTTATTTACATTAATGAGAAGAAATACTGAAGAGTGTGGTTGAATCTTAATCTGAAAACTAATAACATCGATTCAATTTCTGTGTAATGTCATAGTTCATTTGATAATCAAACGGAGAAAAAAGTGTTCATTTTGGTTAAATTAATGTCTCATTTTCACACCATGAGGCACTATTAATAAATGGAGCCAGTGTGCAATTTCACTCACTGCTCCAAGGGAAATGAGCTATGAAGAATAGCAGTAATTGTCGATGGACATCTTGGCAACAGAGCAACTGCTTCATGCTTCATAATCAGCCCTGTCCAAATCCAGGAAAGGCTCAAACATCGATAGAAAAAATAAAACATGGAAAGCATTTAACTGGGAAGAGTAAAAATGGAAACAAATGTGTTTTCATTCTTTTTTGGAGTTTCATTACATGCGCACTACGGTTCGTTTTCTGCCAAGTGTGGAGTTAAAGTCCTACACAGTGGAGATGCTGGGTTCATCACAAATTTTGCAAATGCAGTATTCAAACATAATATTCACACAATGTAAATATCACACAATGTGTAATTACAGGCAAACAAAGAAAAACATTACAGTCTAATGTTCCCATGCCAAAATTTAGTTTTAATTTGGGCCTTTTAAATGTTGATTTTAAAAGATACAAAGCAATAGATATCCTGTGTATTTCCGGACGGCTCAGTTATCTGAATCTAACCTTCCTGAAGGAGGAAAAACTTCCTGTCATTATAAAGAGGGTCAAGCACATAGAAGGGGAAAAGGTTTTACAACCTTTTGCGGTGATTACTTCGAGTGTACAAGATTACATCTTGTACAGACTTCTGGTCTAGTGCCCAGGCTTAATGGAGCTGCACATTTTAAATATGAGAACTGATAGGAGTATTGTGATAAAAATTCCCAAACAAATTTTCACAACATTTTTTCAACATACAAAAATATGAAAAAGAATTGTTATTAAAATCTCACTGTGCATCTGGGTTGAAGAAATTTACATGTTTGTGAATTGCATCTCTTGAGTTTGCAGATGATGTGATTTTGTTTCCTTCGATTGGTTGACTGTTATCTTGATTGGCACCTCAAAGTGTAAGTGTCGGCAGACATACTTACTAGATCTCTGTGGTGCAGAGGAAGCTGAGCAGGAAAGCAAAACCTTTGATTTACCAATATGTTACGACTCGCGTCTATAATCATGAGCTCTACGTACTATGCAAAAAATGAAACTGTGGATAAAAGTGGCCAAAGTGAAAGGGTCTGAGCTCAGCCTAAAGATAGGGTGAGGAACGCGACCATCCACAGGGAGCTTAAAGTAGAGCCACTGCTCCTTTGGGTGGAAAGGAAGGAGTTATAGAAATTAAGGCATCTGATGAGTATGTCTCCTGGGCACATCCAAGTGGGAGAAGACCCTGGGGTTAGGCCCAGTGCTTGCTAGAGGGTTTATTTATCCCATGTGGCCTGAAAATGTCTTGGGATCTCTCTGGAGCAGCTGAAAAACATCACTGGGAAAAGGAACTTATGGAATACTCTGCTTGGCATGTTGTCATTGGAACATGACCCTGGGTAAGTAGAAGAAAATCAATTCTAAAAATATGAAGTGATAGCTTTAATGTGAAAAGTGACAGAATTCCAAATAAATGCTGCAGGATTTCAATAACCTCTGCTGCTGGAATGTGTTGTGTATGTTTGAATATAATTTATGGTGGAATAATAATAGTAGAGACTACAGGTTTCCATGAAGCTACATGACTTGTGTCTTTTTTTCCATGCTAAACCATTGCTTCTAATCAGCCAACACAAATAAATATCTCACATTATTCTAATGTTATCAACAGGGGGTGAAATGTAGATAAGAGACATTCACAAATCATAACGAGTGTAACCTACGTTAAATTCTTATACACTCTGTCATGAGTGAAAGGACACCTTGGATGTTGCAGGGCAAAAAAAAAGAAAATTCTGGACTGAGAGACTAATTTTCCACTTTGCATAATTTTCAGGAAGTAATTCCATACAATTTCCATCAGTGAAGATGATTAGTTTGGTGAACAGATTCAAGGTGATTCGGGAGACAAAGTCAAGGATGGGACTAACTTCATCATGCTATATGACAATATTCACATAAAGAACTGCTAAAATAAAAATGTCAACATTGGTCCACAATTCAACATTTATCCACAGAAAAAAGACATCATAGGATACAATGACAACAGAGCCTCAGTTCACTTCTTGAAAGCAGCAAAGAAAACATATGATGGTATATGCCAATATCTACATGTAAAATACCATCACTTCACAAAGCAGCAATCATGTATTCATCTTTGACAATAGGTATTAATAAAGAACGTTCTTGACAACTACTAATAATCTCATCAAAGAATAATGATTTTCCATATCAATCTACTCAATATTTGGGTATTACAAAGAATTTCATTATTACGATTTTATCAACTTGATGAAACTGGAATCTATGGGCTTTTCTACCATCTGCTTTGTTCAGAAGTACATGACTTGATTTCCAAGTCACTGGAAAGCAGTGTGGCCATGGTCAGGTTTCTCTTAACATCCGCGTGACCATGTTCTGATAAAGTTGCTGAGGCTCACCTTGTTACTGTAGCCTTTTTCTTCCTGTCCATAAATTTCGTCAGTTTCAATCTCAATCACTGAAGACATTGTATAATCATCAGGACTAATATAAGAGGTATTTTGAGAACCTTTAATTAGGACACTATTGTAGAGTGGAGGTAGAAGACTGCCACAGCTATTATGAAGAGGGCTATTCATGTTATGATCTGTGTTGGTTGCTGTTGTTTTCTTTTCCCTTTTCCCTGTCTTGCAGGGGTTGCCGTGGCTGAGGTGGAGTCCGGGTGTGGCCAATTACACACAGATGTCCTGCATCTGGTGATTACCTGTTCTCCTATTTATGTCTCTGGCGGACCTGTGTTCAACGCTGGAGTATTGCGATCATTAGCATATCCTCCTAGAGCTGCACCCGGACTCGCTGCCTCCAAACCTGCTATGGCATTTTTTTTTGTTTTTTCCCTTTTGGAACCTTCTTGGGTTTTTGTGAATTTTTGTGGACCTTGCTGTCAATAAAACAGCTTTTCCTCTCACCCAACTCGCCTGGTCACTGCTCTGCACCCCAGTCCTAACAATTCATGCTTGATGAACATATCAAATAGGACAAAGACAGAAAACAGTGCTATTCAGTGCTATTCAATCTGAAATCAAACATGTACTATAAATAGAGACGTGACAATCAAACTGATGTGAAACTTTAAAAAAAGGTTTGAGTTTTGGATTTAAAGGTTTAGTGCTCCAGGTGCAGCCACAGTGCAGCAAACCCTCTAATTCAATGCTAGCACATTCATCCTGCCCTTGAATTAAACTGATTTTAGATACTGATAAAATACCATCTCATCAACTGTGATCTTATCATGCATCCCTTCTACTTCAAGATGGGTCTCTGTATTATCACTATGATATTAAAGACATTTGATGTGGGCTCCAGTATTTAAATGTCACATTTTGCTGTTGTGGTTACCATATATTTGATCAAACCAAAACTGTCTTATATACATAGGTGTTCTGGTGTTTGCTGTTACTATAAAGTGCATAAATTGCGAGACTCTACCATATTTTGTCCATGAATGTAGACTGATTGATGTTAGAGGAGCCATTTATTGCTCATTGTGCAGAACAGTGTCCATCCATCTGAAAGGGAATTAGTTATCACAGGCCTACAGGGAGTCTTTATGGAGTATTGTTTCAGAGAATGACTTACCCCAAGCTGCTTTGTGTTTGCTTGACGAGAAACATCAGAAGCCGACAGAAAAGACAGTGGCTGAGAATAAGCTGCAGTTGGGGATTCCATCTATCATTTATGCTACACAATATCAAAAGTGTTTTCTGTATGTATTTACTTTTTGTATTTATAGCACATGAAGATATGCTACTATAGGCATATAATAAACAGAAATGAATATATTTCAGTCTCACATATGTACTGTTTGAGACATAGATGTAAGACATTACCAGTATGCAGTTGTCAAACTGATGTTCCGGTAATGTCAAATTCTTAATAAAAGATATTATTAGATGTTATTACACACACACACACACACACACACACACACACACACACACACACACACACACACACATATATATATGTTGTCATGTCAGCTGGGGGCATACATTTGTAGAGCCTTTGAAATAATTATGCACCCAATTCCTCCCTTCTTTTTCTTCTGTTATAATAATAATAATACTAACAATAATAATAATAATAATAATAATAATAATACTAGTTGTTGTTGTTGTTGTTGTTGTTGTTAATTTTAGTAATGGTAGTAGTAGTAACAGTGTGTGTTGTTTTTGTAGTTGTGTGGGAAAAAAATAAAAAAATTATGGACCAGGATGTTGTATTATTTGCGCATGCGCACTCGATATATTTTCTAACCTGTTAAGCTACCAGCCAGCTAGACAAATGTAAGCTAGCCCACATACAAATTAGACAAAGAAGCCTTGCGAAGAGATTGAGTTAAAAAGAATTCAAAGTGACCGAGGGTGAAGGGAGCCAGTCTGATACAAAGCTATATTCGTTATCCGATATATATGGAAGTATGAAATTGAAAGGTACGCCGTCACCATGTCTTTTTAAACTTTTTGTGAGCAGCAGTGCAGACATTAGCTCGGGCTAGGTGCTAGCTCAAGCTAAGAGAAGCGGCTGTCTTATAGCAGACTTTAGGATGTACGTTAGCTTGGTTTGTTAGCATCTTGCCACAGGAACAAGCGAAGGCCCTTTGTTTTACTCTGGTTAATACGATTTGTTCACAAGATATTAACAGTTTAAGTTGAGTTGAGGTTGCTAGCTTGCGTTTCAGCAGAAGAAAGCCGCCTATACCGTAAGATTTTCTGGTTTTATTTGAATACATATACTGTTAACAAGCTAGCCTGTCGGCGTTAGCTATATCTGCGGTCTTAGGCTAAAGTGAAGTTAACATTTATCTTGCTAATGATATCGTGAATGATATCTTAGGTTAGCTAAACACGAATTACACGCAGAATTGACAAATTCATTGGAACGCCTGTTCTCCCTATTGTCTTGTAACATGTTACTTAGTTAAACTAGCTTAAATGTTGAAAGAAATGAATTCGTGAACCAGTATTAATTATTACATGAGAACTAGTGTTGACACTTTGATGCTACGTTAACATTGGGCTGTTGCTTTCTAGTGATTTCGATTATTTTAAAATAAAGAATAGTCACATTCGCCTCCATCTCAACCTGCATGTAACAGTGGGCGATGGTGAGTCATGAAGCTGTATAATGATACGATGATTTAAGTTTCAACTTATGCAGACTGAGTAGATGCGTTACCGATAGCATCACATCAGTTGTGAAAGCGGGGTAGCACGAGTCAGCTAATGCGTTAGCTAAATAAAGTTGCAGGTGAATCTTCCTTAAGCTAATTCAACTGACTTGCTCGTGGGCCGAGCTGTCGGTTGTAGACAAGACGGTACGATAAAGTATCATAAATTCAGTTAACACTAAACATAAAAAGATAATAAAAACCCTGCTGTTCCTCTGTAGCCTAACAATCTATTACGATTGTTGATACTGATATGAGACATTATTCTTTAGCATGGGGAAATCCTCGAATGATTTGAATGGTTGTTAATTATTATGGATACCTGAAAACATGTATCCCTTGCTAAGTGTTACAGTTCTAGTTAATTCTGAGAAAAGTAAGTATATTATGTAAGGTTTTTTAAGGTTAACTGACTTAAATGTCTTCAAATAAGTTGATCAGGTCTGTTTCTTTTATTTTAGAGTGGGACATGGAGTTGTGGCCATGAAGGATCCTGTGATGACATAGAAAATCTTCATTGAATATTTCAACCATTTAAGAGGTGATAAGGTTTTAACTTATTTCTTATGCTGTATGGCTGTGTACAATGTTTTAACTAAGATACAGCATGTCCTTCTATAGTCCCTGTTACATGGGAATAAATGCACTTTGCCACATAGTCTGAATATGTTTGGCCTCAAACAGAGTATTTAAAAAAAACAAAAGGCAATGTCAAGAGAATCTTTATGCAAACATGGGAGGACCTTGGAAATGTGAATCACAGAACAATACAATGACACACACAAATGTAACGTCCACCGTAGAGTCTGTGATGTACGCTCTATATCACATTCCTGCACTTGCAAATGGAAATTAAGGAAGGTTAAGGAGCTGGTAAAGGAAAGTAATTCGAACATCCTTTCTCTGTTATCATGTCATAGTTATGTCTTCATCAGTCACATATGTCTGTGTTTTGTTGTACTTCAGTCAAGTTTTCTCTACCTTTGACAGTTTTCGAAAATATTAAACATTCTCAACAGTGTTTTGTCTCTTAGGAGTAACAGTCTCTTAGGAGTAACAGGTTATTCTCTTACTTTGAGATGGTTTCTTTTGGACCGATGGACTTTGTGAGAAACAAGAAATTAAATGGTACAGGGAATGTCTGCCTCTTGTTTGAAGGAAATGTAAAATGCTTTCAACCGCTGTCCAGCATTTGTGAACGTGCCACTTTGAACATTCTAGATTTTCTTCAGGTTAAATGATCCAGTTGACGATCTGTGTGTCCTCCATCCTTTGCTTATTGACAAAATGAATCACAGTGACTGTGAGAGACTCAGTTTGTGCCAGGTCTTTCCTGACAATTAGGCCACAAAGGGACATTGCCTAAGTATTATTGCACGGCACCTATGTGGACTGAATTGAAAAAATTATGCTGAGTGTTCCACACTGTACTTTTTTCTACAGGGGTAAGGATACAGGATTGGTTAAGGTCCAGGAGCATTTTTAGATGATACCGGACATTAAATTTTGTATTTTTCCTTTGTTCTTAAAGGATTTCAGTGTTGATCTGCCTATCCTTTCCTCCTGCTCTCTTTACCCTTTAGAAAGATTTTCACTCTTGCTTTTGAGTGGCTCCTTTTTGATTGTCTTTTTAAGGTTTCAAGTATAATACAATATTGATTGATCTGAACCCCAACTGGCCACACTCTTGTATGCAATATGTGACTGCTGCCATTTGATAGGTTGACTTTTTTTTGCCCCTGTTCCCCTTTCACTTTTATTCCTTCTGCTGTTAAAAATTGCTGTTAGGATGTTCATTTTGTGGCTATATAATCAGGGATCGCAAAAAATATAAAGAGAAAGATATGTTACAGTCTCAGTATCTACAAGCTACATGTTACCGTAATCACAGCACAGTAAATTGCGTTGATGCAATTAATGCATTTAATTTGTGCAAAAGTAATTATGCTTACTTTCTTGTCATGATTAGTGCATTAAGGACACAAGTGAGTGGTACTCCTAAACCAGCGATGTCACGGGTTCCCACCCCTCCTCCTCCTGGGGAGATGTCAAGTGGACCTGTGGCAGAGAGCTGGTGTTACACACAGGTATGGCTATAATGGAGCTTTCTGCATCATGCTATTTATACAACACTGACAGATTTCATCATGTTTGAGTTCCCAGTTACATATGGGGTTTGCCCTTTAAATATTTTCAAACAGTATCAAAATGCTCCCTCTTTATTTTGATTGCCCTGTTCATGGCAAACAGTCTGTTCTCGTTTGAGGAATAGCCGATGTTAATAATAATAACATTAACAAATGGCTCTGTTATATTTAATTTTTATCAGTGTGTCAACATGAACAAAACAAGGACCCTGAATCTGTATCAACTAACTGGAATTCAGCCATTATTTATTTTATCATTTATGTTTTGTTTCCTTATCGCAGCATAAGAAATTATGTTGATGTAATGCAATTTAGCCTAATCTACAGTGAAAGAAAATAGTAGTAATCAGGCTTGTTATATTGTAGTGTAAGAAGAGTAAACAGTAAAAATCTATTAATTGTGGGGAAAATTGGTATCTTTTAATGGAAAATGGGAAATGAACAGCTTTCTGCATCTTTTTCCTTTTGGTTCCAAGGTCAAAGTTGTGAAGTTTTCCTACATGTGGACCATAAACAACTTTAGTTTCTGCAGAGAAGAAATGGGCGAAGTGTTGAAAAGCTCAACCTTTTCCTCTGGTCCAAATGACAAAATGAAATGGTTGGTACTCAATTTAACTTCATTCATTCATTCATTCATTTTCTACCGCTTTATCCTCATCCAGGAATTTATTTATTATTTTTGGTGTGAAAATGACAAGTGAATAAATATAGGCTTTCAAATTGATGAAATGTCACATCAGTATTTGAATGTATTTTGATTTATCCATATTGAGCAATTCTTTGACTTTAATGTCACCCAGAGCAAATATAACTTTTGACAACTTTGTTTTATAGTTCTGATGTTATGATAGCTCTGCATATTATGATAGCTCTGCATAAGTTAAATAACTCAGTCTAACAGGACACAGTCAGCCCTGAAGCCTAGTAACAGTGTTGTTTTGACAAAAGTGATAAATGCAGTAATGACTGTCTTCTCACGTTTGTAATGTTTCTAATGTGCAGCGGCATCTGTTTGCTTCCTAGGTGTCTACGAGTCAATCCAAAGGGACTTGATGATGAAAGCAAAGACTATTTGTCATTGTATTTACTTCTTGTTAGTTGTCCAAAAAGTGAAGTCAGAGCAAAATTCAAGTTTTCATTGCTAAATGCAAAAAGAGAAGAGACAAAAGCAATGGGTGAGTGCCCAAATTCAACAATACAAATACAAAATCCATCCATACACCACATCTGTGTTTATGCTGTTCCTTTTATAGCCCAACTTGTTTATGTTTTTTTAATTAGTTTCAGTAATTATCTTTATAAACTAACAAAGGACACTTTGACTGACAAGACTTTATTTTCTTCTCGTTACAGAAAGCCAAAGAGCATACAGATTTGTCCAAGGTAAAGACTGGGGCTTTAAAAAATTTATACGGAGAGATTTCCTCCTCGATGAAGCCAATGGACTTTTACCAGATGACAAACTCACCCTCTTCTGTGAGGTAAATATTATACTATTGCTTTCTGGTAACACAGCCTCACCCCTCCTCAGTCAGACCCATGGCAATGGTGCAAGCTGAAGCTTAACACAGTGCCTCTTTGGTAGACTGGGACGTGTGTTTTTCCCAGTGATTTGGTCCCTCACTCTGGAACATTGTTAATTTTCCCCTTATGTTTTCTTTCTTATTTTATATAAGATGACAATCTCAGTAGTGTTTTCTGGTGTTAGGAACAAATGTACTGTCTTGTTAAAATGCTCGTTTGCTGGTGGAAATCAAGTTTGCAAGAAAATTATTATTATATTGAGTGCACTGTCAAGGATATTGGTTTGCAAGGAATTAATTCTATATAATTTCTTGGAAGAAATGAGACTTACAGCTCTGACTAAGCAGATGCTCCTGGGTTGACGGGGTAGTGATTCTAGTCCACTTGGTGGTAATGTACCTCTAAGTGGCTTTTCCAACTGCAAATCAACACTAAATAAGAAGCAAAGCATGAACGGACACCACGATCAGCAGTAACAGATTATTATTTTTTTTATTTCTCACCACACCAAATCAACTTTGTTGGCTTTAAATCCAAAATGTTGCCATATTGACCCGTTCTTCCCCATCTACTTTATAATGAGACCTCTCTTTTTAAAGGCCTTGGACATGGAGCGAATTGCACTGGGCTCATCAGACACCACAGTGGCTCTCTTAGTTTCTTTAAAATCAAACAATATTTTGTGTTAATAATACACTGTGCTATTGTAGCCGACTCCTTATTTTGCCATAAATTCCCATAAGGATAAATAGTTAATTCTATTAAAATGTAACCATTAAATGTAACTGGCATTATTTGGTCTCTTAGCTGACTGGTTAAAAATTACTATTGAAAAGTTTGAAATAATTGAAATTGCACTTTGGTAGACAGGTATTAAATGCCCTTGGAAATTCTCACACTTTGTCTTTATGTTTAGCCAGATCTTCCATTATTGGGTGCTTGTATCATAGGACTAAGCAGGTTTTGTTTTCAGTGTGGAATGCAAATTATTGAATTGCTCTATTT
This sequence comes from Trinectes maculatus, assembly GCA_016785345.1. Taxonomy (NCBI): domain Eukaryota; kingdom Metazoa; phylum Chordata; class Actinopteri; order Pleuronectiformes; family Achiridae; genus Trinectes; species Trinectes maculatus. The sequence goes on from JAFBJQ010003502.1 coordinate 446,909, forward strand.
AATTTTTTGCATTAACACAGATCATTGTTAAACTGAAGTATTTAATCCTTTAATTTCCTGTCATTGTGTGCTGAAGTCATATTTAACTACAAACATATTGATGGTGTTTGCTTCAAATTATATTAATGTTAGGAAGAAAGTGCTTCCTCCTTCTCCCATCATTCACAATCATGCTTTTTCAGCAAGTAATTTAATTCAGTGTGTCAAGAACAATAAATGTCTCCTGAAATGTTCTTTCAAGGGATAAGTTAAATGAAGTTTTAATACATTTTGATGAAAATGCAACTGACTGAACACTGTGTGCCAAAGAGCAGTTCCAGACATACTCAACAATTTCAGGGAAACTGCCGCTTGGAAAAACAAATTATGAGCAAATTATAGACAAAATGCCGTTTCTCATCAATTAGGTGTTTGAGCTAAGTTAATTAATTTTGTTTTCAAGTGGTTCTCTTCCTTGCAATCAAAAGTCCATCCTGCATTAGTTTTCTGTAAAATAAACTTTCAAAGGGGAAATTAAAATATAAGATTTCTGTTTTGTCTCAAGCATTTTCTGTGGAATTACATTTAAATGTGTAGCCTTTGTGAAGCTGTGTCAGTGTGTGATTGTCTTTGTGATGCTTCCCTCAGGTAAGCGTTGTCCAGGACTCTGTTAACATTTCGGGCCAGTCCAACATGAACATGCTGAAAGTACCAGAGTGCCAGCTGTCCGATGACCTAGGGAATCTATGGGAGTGTTCACGCTTCACAGACTGTAGTCTTTACGTGGGAGGGCAGGAGTTCAAAGCTCACAAATCCATTCTTGCAGGTAGGACCAGCCAGCTCTGGCCTTTATGTTAGTATTAGAAATAAACTCATGTTATTATCTAGTATTCACCTCAAATGTTTAAAAATATGCCTACATTTTTCATACTTTTCTATGCATTTTGGTGGGGTTGTAGAGGATACAGCTTGCTGTTGGCATGTTTTCTCACATCATATTAGTGTTATCAAAAAAAATAGCTCTTACAACAAGCAGCAACCAGGAGCAAAGTCTCCAAACTGGCCACAGAGAAAGACATGCAAGTGCCCTTTCTAATGGTCTCTCATGCGGAGGCTTTAAGCACCTTGAAAGGCTACAAAAGGTCTGTATCTCTGGCCTGCTTTTTTTGCGGCTGAGTTCTGTACTGGCCGCTAATCCACCTCACTACCCCTGCTTGGCCCTGCTTGATCCTGGTGATTGTCGGATCTAGAAGATTGAGGGGCTGACTCTCCTCTGCAGCCTGTCTTCATTAGACATGGTGGCAACTGCAGGAATGAGAAGGAAATGCTGACAAAGTGGCCACCCTTTAATACTTAAGTTGTAATAGTTAATCTCTTGTGCACGTTTTCTGACTGTAATAGCTGTGTGCTGTTACGCTTTTTCAACAAACTCCTTTCTCTCAAATTTCTCACATGGTAATTCTTGATTAAAACTTTTATGTGCTTTGCTAGCTTGCATAATGTGATGTAACTGGTCATTATATTTACAAGACTCAATCTTTGTTAACAGCAAGGTCACCAGTCTTTAATGCTATGTTTGAACATGAAATGGAAGAAAGCAAAAAGGTAAGAACAAGCTGTGCTTCTGTTTATGTTCTCATGATCATGTTTTATTTTCATATAGTTTAATTAATATACTATTAATAATATGGCATCAGTTTTCATGCCCTTGTTAGCAGTCGAGTTACCCTTTGTCTCTTTTGCAGAACCGTGTTGACATCAGTGATGTGGACCCAGATGTCTTTAAGGAAATGATGGGCTTCATCTACACAGGAAAGGCCCCAAACCTGGAGAAAATGGCAGACAATTTGTTGGCAGCTGCGGATAAAGTAAGTAAACAAAGAACATTGATAAGATTTTTTTTGATAATAATCAGCCACATGCTTTTTTTTGAAAAGGATTTTGTTTAATTATGTGATAACTTTTGCGCTTACACTTCAGTTAGTTTTTATACTCTGATGATGAATTAGTTTCTGTTTGACCTCTTTGAAAAGTTAATGGCATCTGAGAATTTGTGCTGTTATCTCTGCATTTAGCAATATCAAGTTGAGCAATCAACTTGATATTACTATCATGATGGTTGCCTTCATCCTACCTGCCATCAAGGATAAACAGTTAATTCTGCCCTTTGGCCATTTGATTTCATTTTCATAAATAATAGGCAATACCTACATTATTTTAAAATTGTTTAACTAACTAACTGGTTTATAGAGAATAAATTAGTCTGCATGATGATATTTCTGTTACCCTGTGGTAGTAGTGGAAGTAGCTGTTGTCTTGGTACAAATAACATTTTATGACTTGTTATTGTCTTGATATAAAATAACATTTTGCAGCCACGTTTTGTGGGTCATGTTAGGTTGCATTTTGAAATCACTGCACATATGGCTGTGAAACAGTATATGATGTGTGCATGGTATAATATGATACGCCTTTTAGAATCTATGTATTATGGATATTGTGCTACTTATGTTTTGTTTTTGAAGGATGTGCACACCGACGTAGTGAACCAGATTATAGAGCAATAACCTCACTCTCCCTCCACACTCAGCCTCTTCATTGCCACATTGATATATGTGTATTATATGGTAACATGGTGTAACTGCTGTAATTTGGAAAAAAACTGTTTTATATGAGCTTGCTGGATTGGCATTTCAGATACAGCTTCCCCCCCTCATTTCAAGTAGCGGTGTAATTACTAAAACATTCAGAACCAGATTGCACCCAAAGCTTTTATTTGTGCTCAGAATGGTCTAGACAAAAGTTCAAACCATGCGCATCCACAGTGAATCCAGGATGTAACTGCTTCCTTTTGTGCACCCCCATCACCCGCCACCCCAGTATGCTTTAGAGCGTTTAAAGGTCATGTGTGAAGAGGCCTTGTGCAACAGCCTTTCAGTGGAGAATGTGGCCGACACCCTCATCCTAGCAGACTTGCACAGTGCAGAGCAGCTCAAAGCACAAGCCATAGATTTTATCAACAGGCAAGTATCACAAAAAAAAACCTCCAATGATAAATTCCTGCTGCCATTTCTGTTTACCAGCCCTGAATGCTTACCTTTTTATCTCCTTGCCATAGGTGCAGTGTCCTGAGACAGCTGGGCTGTAAAGATGGAAAGAACTGGAATAGCAAGTATGTAATTAGCTGATATATGTGACACAAGATTAATAACACACTCTTATCTCTTCCGCCAACCAGATGCATTAGAATTCATTGTTTTAGCTCCGGCAGACAGAGTGCTATTTGCCTTTTCAGTTTGAAGCTCCATATCTTTGTATCCAAGTTATTAATAGACTCATACCTGCATAAACCCTGGAAATTGAATATTTTGTAGAATTTTAAAAAGAAAAGAGGTGGTCGCTATGTGAAGTTTTTCTTTCGGATGATTTATTGTGTTATTATAGGACACCTTGAAATATTGAACTTACATCTGTCTCTGTTGCATTCAACTTGTGAAGTTCTAATCCCCCATTCATTTCAACCTATGCATGCACACGTAAAGCACTAATGGCCCCTTTGAAGTTTTCACCATGAAACTTGCAAATCAAGTCCTCGTTATTGGTGCTGTCATTACAATCTCATTTATGTTTATTGATTTTTAATGTGCACATTCCGATGTCTGAGTGTTAACTTCATTTTCCCTGTCCTTACAGTCATGCTACAGATATAATGGAGACTGCAGGCTGGAAGTCAATGATCCAGTCCCATCCTCACTTGGTAGCCGAGGCCTTTCGTGCTCTGGCTTCAGCACAGTGCCCACCCTTTGGTCTTCCCAGGAAGCGTCTAAAACAGTCATGACTGCATGACTGTGCTCCAGGACTTGACTGGAGGTGTGAAGCATGGGTTTACATAAGGTACCACTCTTATTTCCACCAAAACTGAACACACTTGAATAGAGTGGCGCTTTCTGGCCAGGAATGTGGGGAGGCTGGCACGTGGACGACAGACATCAGCGGATTGGAAAAAGATCGGTTCAGTCAGTGTTGCTTGCTTGTTTTGTTTCCCCAGCTGAGCTCTGTTCGCCGCGGGTAGCAAGACAAGCTGTATGCTACTGTTATTTTCCTGTAATTTTAAAAATGGCCTTAATATATCTGCCATTGCTCTGGAGCTGCTCTAGAGTTCTTAATCTATTTTACTCTGTGCCTGCCTTGTCCCAAAGACCAGGCCTCCTCCACGTTGCACTAGTTCCCATGAATAGTCATTTTGATATGGAGTTCTATAGGAACGTAACAAAGGTTTAACTAAATGGGAAATATTATATATATTTGTAATGTTTAGCCCGTTTTGTGACTAGACATTAAAAAGCATGAACTCTTTCAGTGCAAGGTCAGTTCTTTACACTTTTTAAAAGATGTGTATGCCCCATATTGATGGCACCATTTCTATGTAAATGACAGTTGAACCATCTTCAGAAGACCAGTGTACAAGAAAGTCTGTTCTATTGCATATATTTGTGGGGAAAAACAGTAATCTGCCACTATAAAGACCCATTGTCAATTCTGAAAAATCATTTTAGAGAGGTATACCTTGGCCCTAATATATTAAACTTTGGAAACATATGGAAGTATTTACTCAGTCTCCCATTTGAATGGCATATTCCAATTCATACGTCGGTGAAATGTTACGGATTAAATTTTGACTTTTTTTTTTTCTTAATATTGCCAACTTGCAAATATATATTCTCAATATATTGTGGTTAACTAAAAGTGGAGAGACTAATGCATGGTCATGTTATTGTCAAAGAAAGTGTCCAATTTTGTTCTTAACCATTTATTTTCTGCATTTATCAGACATATTTGTGCAGAATTAAATGAGTTGAGTATGTGCAAAAATTTCCTCTAACACGCTTGGATATTTGTAGGATGCTGAGCATCATTTCTACTGGCAATGTTATTCTGTGTTTGAACCGGGGGGGTGTCATGTTTATTCAGTCCGTCTTGTATGTAGTGTGGTGTGACAGACACTTCAGAGGATTTTGTAAATTAAGAGAAGCATCATTTTTACATGATATTACTCATCATTCAACGTCATGTTGAGATGTTGAAACAACTTTTTGTTCGAAAGCAAAAAAAATGAAGTTGTTGTCAGCAAGAATGCCTGCATTAACCCATTAAACATTTTCCAGCAGTCTGTAAAGCCCCAGGTATTTTTTATTTATTTTTAACTGCGCGTTGTTGAACTCAACGTGACAAATGATTTCAGTGTGGGAATGGCGGGGGGGAATTATCCACATGGTTTCATTTTAATGGCCATATTAATGGATGTGTGTGGCTGAGTTGTTTTTTTTTTGTTTTGTTTGTTCAGGTGGTTTCAAATATTGGCAAACGACTTGGCAGTGATAATCAAAAGTAAATGTGCTTAAGTTGCATTAGCGCACGAATGTGTTTAGTGATGAACCTGTTTTCTTGCAGTTATTGTCCCCCCACTGGTTTTATGTGCGAATGTTTGGCACAATCTCTATAATTAAAGCGAACAAGAGGCAGCTCTTTCCTGCTGAAACAGAGAGGTCTTCATCAGCAGCTTGCTGATCCCCATCCACCCCTCAGCACAGATCCTAGTAAAATACCAGATACCATCTCCACCTTAGGATGCCTCTTTAACCTTTTGTCTTCCTCCTTCACTTCCTCAACAAAGTGTAGCAGTTGAAAGTGAAGATGCCGACTGTGCCCCTGTCAAAGTTGCAAATTTGTTCTGTCATTTGAATCATAGGATATAGGATTACAAGTGATTGACTGTCACTTTGTTACCCTTTAGATGGTTGAATGTAAATATATACGCTTAGTCTGAAAAACTGTCTGAGTCTAAAAAGCATAGTGAAGTTGTGCACTACAGTGCACTGACTAACGCAGAGTGTCAGAATTTAACAAAAGAAATATTCGACTCGACTCGAGGGTGCTCTCTGCACAACTACTAAGCTTCCTCAACCCCTTTCTTATTAAGTACATAATTACCTTTTTGACCCAGAATGCATTTGGACAAACTCAGTGTGGTGTCATAGACATATGTTGTCAAGGAGAGGGTTTGCAGGTGTTTCAAATTAATTCTTCCTTTTCCAATTGCTTAGAGTCAATCAGGTGTTAAAACTATGTATGCAGATTACTGGTGTAAATAGGCAGATCAAGGTGTGACAAGGGGAAATAGTTAATACATTGTCACTGATATTTGAGTATTGAATAATTGTAATCTCACCACTGACAACTGTGAGAAGTGAAATTTATTTTAGCGTTCCTCTTTCCTTCGTTCCCTAAGGATTTGGATGTGGCAGGAAAGGCTGGTGTGACATGGTGCCTAAGGAGTGGGTGCCTCACCCTGATCAGATAAGAGAAATGGAAGCGAATGAAAAGACCCCTGTCCTTGATGGCCTCAGAAAAATGGATGTGCTCCCTGAGGTGTACCTGTGGTATCATCCACGCCTGTGGACACAGATTTATTGCCCATTAAAAAGCTACACTGTAACGTACCTCTTAAAATGGCGTGTTTATCCTGTTGAGAAATCCTTGTAGGAATGAAATGAGGCAACTGTGAGCTTCGACAGACCTGACTCAGTGTGAGAGTAAACTGTGATCCAAGTTCAAATAAGGTTTAATGCCATAAAAACCTAAATTGATCTTTACATTTTCATTTTAACAAAAGTAACCCCCTATTGAACCAGATTTGTACTTAGTGCTTTACACACAGCAGTGGGCTTACTTCTATTTTACAGAGGAGCCATTCAAATAAGATAAAGCAAGCAAGAAATCCAAATAGGTACAATTTGCAAGGGTTACAAAAATGTATCTCAAAGCAACATTTGACTAGAAGCAGTAATTATGTTTATCTACATAATGCTCTTGAACAAACACCAAAAAATAAGGAACAGTATACTCATTGATATATTTCTCTGGAAAGGAGAATAAATTGACATCATTTACTCTGAAGCCATAATTAAACACTTTTAGTTTTAGAGTTGCACAATAATACACAGCATTTTCACAACAATGTAAAACTAAAACATCAACATAGATCAACTCTGATTTAAATATTTCCTTATCATACACCTCATCACATGTGTAATTAGACAGGGTCATTTACAGCAGATAGGGAAAGGCATGAGGTACAGCAAATAACATAATCGACAGAAGTAATTGCGATGTGATTAGCCAGTGCCCCCGATAGCTTAAAATCCCAGAATATGTGCAAACAGTACAAGTTATGGCGTTAAGATGTTGATGGTTTTAAACTTAACCTTTTGAAATATCTAAAACTGCAAAGTCAAAGCACATTACACCGTTTACTACAAGACTGGATGTTATCCACTTTCACACAAAGTTACTGAGTTTAAACCTGCTGTACAATTGGGAAATGTCTGACATTTTCAGATGTAGTGGTCCCATTTCTCATTATAATCCCCGACGGATTCTGCTCTTTTGCCTCTTCCTCTTTTTTTTCTACTTTTGCTTTTGGTTTCACCACTCCCGGTGTTAAGTAAATGAAATTTCCCCGGCTAATTAAAGCCTATTAAAGACAGGTAATGTCAGGGCTTGTGGCAGGACCATGACAAAGTGCTGATAATTGTCTGCCAGACTCACTAAATCCACCTGTCCTGCAATTATCCCCCAGCCCCTACACCCCCCACCCCTCCTGACACATTAATCCACCGCGGGACTCGCACGGTAGGCTGATGCCTCAAAGTGCATCCCTGCAAACACAGATGTTAGATTTCTGCGTTGTTAAGTGTACGCATGCTTTATGATGATTGTAGCAGGAAAAAAAATATTTTAAGACGTAAACAGGGCATCATATGTGGTACCTACACATGTATATGTCATGATTGATGATCATGCTGTCAGGTAGCTTTTGGATCTGATTTGTTGAATCATTCCATTTTTACTTGGGCACTTACACATAGGATCAGGGAATCAATTCACCTTCGGTCCCTACAAGAGACAGATAAAAATAAAATATAGGTTGTAAGGCCATATATCTTATGCAGAGCGACTGAGCCACATACCCATTCATCAAACTAATCTGAAATAAGACAGACGGTCCCGCCTGTGTTCTGCTCACAGGTACAAATGGACAAAAGCTCTGCACTTTGGAGACAATGAAGAGATCATTGTGACGCATCAGCCAAAAGGAATGTGGCTTCAAATGGGGAATATCTAATTTTATGCCCTGTTGAGTAACAATTTAAATGTCTGCGTATTGGAATTGTTAACCCGATACAAAAGTCTTAATATTTTATCCCGTAAGTGATTGTTTAAATAAGGTGAGAAAATTGTCTGACAGTGCTAGTGTCTGCTGCATCGGCGGAGAAGCCAGCTAAGCTCTTCCAGCTGGGAGGCTGCCTGCCTATGACGTAGCCTTAAAGAAAACATCTGGACAACACACTAATTATTTATGTGTGGTTTACAGAGAACATGTGTGCTGTTGTGATGGGAAGAAGTCACTCAGGGGTGGCTGCTCGCCCTGAATCCCAAGTCAACACCTAAGACCAAGTCCTTGCACACCTAACTATCTGATGTGTTGGAGCTGCATACATGTGCATTATGTACAATAGCAAATACTTCCTGGGTTGGTCCCATTTTCAGTTTGCACCCCATGCAAAATGCCTCAGGTATTTAGGTATTTCGGGACAAGGATCTTAGAAGTTGACATTTACAGAATTAAGGATAAAACAAAAGTCTGATGCATTCTAACTGACACCAGGTCATCCTGTGGAGGAGTAAGGTGTGTCACTATGGTAGTTGTAGTCAGGGCATACCTTTTGCACCAGTTTATAGTCTACACTGTAAAAGGCGATATAGATGCATATGACTTTAAAGGGTTTCGAGCACAGCCAGGACACGTGGCTCTGCGTCTGCTCCTGATAGCACACCTTTGATGGGTCAAAGCTGCACAGGGCAGTCTTCTTGTTGCGGTCTGTCTTCTCGTACTCAATGCGGCAGTTGAATGATTTGGTGTCTTTGGTCTCCAGCGTAGACTGCTGGGCGATCTCAAACTCCACCACCTTGGAGGGCGGCACCAGGCTGACCGACACATTCCCCAAACCCGTGGAGTTGTGGCGGAAGTAAACGCTAAAAGTGCCGTTTCCGTGGTCCACGATCTTCCCTGTGATCAGCAGGTTCAGTTTGACAGTCTTGATGTTGGAGTGGAAGTCCCCCCACCCGAACATCTTTTTGAACTTGCCAGTCTTGACGATGGGCCTGCGTTTAGTTCTGGCCTGTGCACCCTGAACATCTGTCTGGTTAGATAACCAGTCCCAAAAGTCCTCCATGTTCTGTAAATATGTGATTTCCCTCATGTTGCTCTTGAACCCAGGGGAGCCTCTGGCAAACAAACGCAGGGGGTTGAGGATCCGTGGACTGGCCCCCGTGGGAGAACTCTTTTGTTCATTGCTGTCTCCCCACTCGATAAGGTCTGTGGCCCCACCGTGCACCTTTCTGCATGTGACCTTCAGTGAAAACAGAACACAGGTTAAACATGAGATGGGACCAGACACATTTTCAGTCTTTACACTTGTGAGTATTTAAGAATACTGATTTGACACAGAGTGTCCATCAGAAGACCAGAAAGCACCATGTGGTGTGCAGAGGCTTCCTTATTACCGAGTAACTAAAGCTTTACTGTCAAAAGGGAGTTTTTTTTCCCAATATTGCTAATTGCGGGTGTGTTGTGGAGACTGCTGAGTTTCTCTCTATAGTCTTGTGAGGTCTTAACCAAGTAAAGTGTCTTGAAATAATGTATATTATGATTTAGTTCTGTATAAATACAACTGAACTTAATTGAACTGATGGAATCGAGGCACCTTTTAGTCATTTAGCACCACCACCAAGCGAGGATCACCCACTTTGATTGAATCCACAGTGTCCATCAATAGCCTAGAGTTAGATGAGAGGATCGATATCACTCTCATGTTTTAGCCTGCTGACATCTTGTATTAAGGCTGCAAAGAGCACCGCCTCGAAAGCTCACAAAATCTTCATCGGAGGACAAAGCCATGCGTACTTTTTATCTTTTCAAGTCTTTACATTACACAAAGCTAAGCATATTGCCCAGAAGATGAAAGACTCAAATCATAGTACGGCAATGTCACATCTGTCACATCAGAAGTTATGACAGACATTCAAAACACATTCAGATTTCACCATTGTAACTGTTTGACTTGACATCACCACCACAGCATAAGCTGTCTGAGCCTCACCCGTCAGTTTTAGAGCATCTTTTACTCACAAAATGTAATTGCATACGTTTGCTGCATGCATTTACATAGTTGTAAACTGGCCTTAACTCCTCTATACTGATGACATCCATATGATCGCATGTTTGTGTAAAGCTTCTAATATTTGAGGAAGATTTGTCAGATTACATGACACTGAAAATCCCCTCAACTGAAAATGTGTGTTGGTCTCAGATCAATAATGCCATTCTTGGATGAGCTTTGCACGTGAACTTTGGCATTTCGATGGCTTCCAACAATAACATCCGCCTCTGCCACGGTGCGTGGAAGTATATTCTCAGTGCTAATCCAGATGCAGCACTGAACTATGATCCCGGCTCGTACCTCGGAGGCTTTTAGCTTCAGGAGCAACTCCTGGTCCACTTCAGATAAAGCCGTAATAATTCACAGCAATAAGCTCAGCTAGTTTTATTAGTAATTAGTAGTGCCGGCTTTCCCCAGGCCCGGTTGTAGGGATCACTGAGAGAAGCAGATGTTGAGAGCACCGAGCTGCACCATACTACATCAACGCTCATTATAATTTTGCTGTAAGCCTAACTAAGACGCATGTGTGCAAAGCTAACCCACTAGTTCTGGCTGCCACAATTTGTTTTGTTACACTGGCGCTCGTATAAACCTCTCCGTTTGACATCTTATGTTGTGTCTTTATAGCTTGTCCTTACCACGCTGCTATGCTCCTACACACTAGTAACACCTCGATGTGGAAGGTAGGACGTAATGGCTATCTGGATATGTAATGTGAAATCAATGGGTCTCCCACAGACAGGTAGCGTGGCCCATCAATCAGCCCTCACAATGCTTAATTAAGACAGCAGCTCCTTGTAAACATGAATGGATGAGGCAACGGAGTAATAATGTCCTTGTGTGTACCTCATCACATCCACAGTCATTTAATCAACCAATTCCAGCGCCGGTATTCCCTGCTGATATTGCCACTTAGTAATACCTCGTCTGGGCTCAGCTGTTAATTTGATTAGACCATTACAGCAACACAATAACAGGCAACGTTAGGATCGTAAAGTCTGCAGGAGTGCGGGCTCCCAACAGGAACGGTTTCTTTACTGCTGTGAACAAGGAAGAGGGGCGGGGCTTGTCTTCGCACCAACCGGAGCGGTTCCATACATCTCACGTGTTCGTGTCGAGCTGCGCGGCTTCAGAGGTGAAGCAGAATGGTGTCATTCGGTGTAAAGTCTCAGGTGAACTTTGTATGGGACGATTATCATGGAAATGAGAGAGGAGTTAAAGTATGATGAGCAACTGGGGAAACTGCTGTGACAACAAGGGGATCAGCACAGGGCTATCGAATACTTAAATGCCCCAAGAGAGATGAAGCACTGGGAACTTGACACACAGGCGCTGGTTTCCCCGCACACACACTCAGGCTTCATTCGTTTGGATGGAAGTGGTGTCTGTTTAAACAGACTATAGAAATAAGTTTTTATATAACAAGATGATTGGGGGGTGGGGGGGGGCAAGGTCTGATGAAGGAGAATCTACAAAAGCTTAATTAAGATTTCTTAATCGGCGCTGCTGTGCTAGAGGCGTTTTGGGGCGACTTGAAACCAGACATTATTATGATAATAACTGCAGACGTACGGAGCTAAAAACACCAAACCTCATTTCAGCAGCGAAAGGGAACTTGTGGCAAATGTATGTGGTTTAGCTTCTTCCTTTTCCTGTAAGTCTTATGTAAAAAAAAAAAAAAAACAAAACAGAGAGGTGCATGAATTTCCAAAATCTAGCAGTGATGTTAAAGCTAAAAAATCCCAGAATTTGAGAGACTCTCCTGGGAAGAGAGGATGAAAATCCCTAAATTGAGACAAAAATACTGACCTAGCAGATTGAGGTTTTTTTTGGTTTTGTTTTAATGAAGTTCTTGAAATAGAAAGTGACAGTGCAATAACCTTTGGAGGTGTCTGTACATCTCTGTGCATCAATAATTTGTTACATTTGTTTTTGTGTCCAAAAGTAAATTGACTCAGTAACAAAAATGTAGCATGGTTGTATCATTAAGTGAAAATGATTGTTAGTGTAAAAGCTGTTGTTTCAAGTCATTACACAAGTATTTTGTGTGTGTTTGTCTTAAACTGCATTTGCAATTTGTTTTGTATTGCAGCGTTTACATTATAAATGTATGGTGACATTGATAACCGTGCACAAACGTCACCGGCACGGTGTCTGGATCATTTATATAGGCTCAATCCTTGTGGCACACACACTGTATATTTTTTATGTTAATGGTGTGTAAATCAGTACTATCCGGAGGTATTCGTGGCACTTAAATAGTGACAGTGGGTTGAACAGCAGCACACGGCACAATGAGTTAGGATGAACCAGCCTTGACATTCATCTGTAATGAGCATTATGGAGCTGTCTGCTTGTCCCGTGGGTAGACATATCTTTTAGAGGACTGACATAAAGGTAATTGCCAGAGTGACCAGAATTAGCCTCTAGAAAGTTATTAAGAACTGTGTGACATCTGGCTTCTGGATCATCTGAAGAGATGCTGTTAAAATGCATTTGCAGTGAGCAGCCGGCGACATTGTGCTCGGCTCTGATGGTTTCTGGGCCGCGGGCAAGGCTACGGTATTGTTTTGATGGTGCCGATGGAATCTGATGGAGTCTTTCTAAATCTGGCACAGCTGACTGGTTTACCCCCCCTCGCCCCCCTCCACTATTTCTGATCTGAGATCTGCTATTCTGTTATTATTTGTTTCCGGGTTCATTCTCAAAGAGGGACCGTATTATATTATCTGCATTACCTCGTTCCCTGTGTCTGTGATCTACAATTGCGTTTTCCATATACATATGTATGTGCGTGTGTGCATATTTATTATATATATATATATATATATATATATATTTTTTTTTCTCTCTCTCTCTCTCTCGCTCCCCCAGACACATAAGGTTGGGATATGCGTCAGGGGGAAATTAGTTTCAGGCATCTTTCTCACAATAAACAAAACGGGCAATTAACCTGCTCATCAGTGCAAGTGGAGCAGCCCTGATGATGCACTTCACTGCTCTTCATGGATTTATCTGTGCAAATTGACCTCACTTTGGTGGTGCAATTCATTTTTCTGCTAATTTTCTGTGTCTGTAGCTTCATTAACTTAATGCGCGTAGTAAAAAATCTGGACGTCCCACAGAAATCACACCAGACTCCACTTCCGCAGTACTTCATCAGAAACACTGCAACGCAACACAACACCTGCCATACTCGCACTACTCTGCAGGTGCTGCTAACATCCGGCTGCAGATTGTTGCAGAGCTGCATTGACTGCATCTTCTTGCTTTTAAGCATCGAACATGACAAGCTGCTCCGCTCACATTAAAACAGTTCTCAGCGTGCGATCCGCTGCCCCACATCCTTCCCCTGCCATCCACCTGATGTTACAAGGCATATCATTTGTAATGATTCACACCCAGAGCCCGGTTCCAGGAGAGAAGGCCCTGGAGGCGCATAGCAGCGCAGAGCGAGGGCCTGCACGTTGGTGAAGAATAGATTGGTGCTCTGATGGCTGGAACAGCTTCACGCTCCAGAGCCATCACTTTTAATCAGAGGCTGTCCAGGGAAACACATGGCAGGTGCTTTAGCACTGTGGTGGATCGCAACAGCAAATCCACACCAGGGGCGCCTTACCAATCACACAAGGCTATGGTTAGGGTGTGTGTGCGCGCGCACATATAGCATATCTGCTCCCCACCAGTATAATCCTTTAGGCCATTACCACCTGACCTCAGTGAGAATGAGACAGATGAGAGCCTCTAATATCTTAACACTCTTGCTTAAGAACCCATATTGAATCCTGGGCGTAATTCATTGTCTATACGTTTGGGATTATTTCTAGGGGATATTGAGAGCATCCGGTATCTAATGGGCCATCAAGTGATATTTGGCGCCCACGATGGATGGAATATATTTTCTCTATTATTGTCTTTTAATACATTACATCATGTATGCATATTTTTTCGCTGTTGATAGCATGAAACGCTGATAGTGTAATGAAGTGCTGATAGTGGAACTCTGATGTCGTCATTACTCTCGCAGTGGTATCACTATAAAGTATGAATTAAAAACAGACACTGCATTTTTAGGCAACATTTTAGGTTGGCGTTAAACATATTTGTGTAGTCCACGAAATATTAGTATGGAACCCTGAAATGCAGTTGTCAAAGTAATATATTAACTATATATAAGCATTTATAAATGTACTGTTTTCTTTAAGCAATATTTGCTCGATGCCTCTTCTGTTCAAGTGACAACATTAGCTGTGGAAATGTGTGTCTACCAGTTGTGGTGCTGTTGATGTGATGTCGTTAATGACCTCTGACCTCTCTCAACAGAGAGCCACTGTCAAGACGTATTGCAAATATGATCCTATCGAGTTTTTAAACTTGTTATAGCACATAGCCTAAACATTATTTTGCGGACCTTGCTCTACACACACTAAATATCTGACTGCTCATGATGTTATTTGCGGCTGTTTGCATTCCATTATTCGCAAAAACACAGCCATTAGACACACATGCTCCTTTTCCCATTGCTCACACAAACTGACTTCACCTTTCTTTGCACTTTGACAAACTTGTATTTGTATACATGCTTGTGTGGGTCTTCATTCTCAAGCATTTGGTATCATTAGAGGACATTTTTCTGCCAGAAGTGATTCACTGAACTGCGCAAGTCACACACAATTACCTCTTGTGCAGTGTGGAAGCTGCAAATGTCGAACTGTAGAAATGTGCCTCTTTAATGTGTGTGTGTGTGTGTGTGTGTGTGTGTGTGTGTGTTTTGCTTCTTAATAAGCACGAGTGTCCTGTTATAGCATTTTTATCAGGAGACGTCAGAGTATCCGCAGAGTGGTCTGGCCTTTATGCCCTGTATCGTAGCAACTAGTCCATTATCATCTTCACAATCAGGCTACATGTGATGTTTACTGGAAGTCAGTTTTTTGATCATGTTGGTAATTTTTTTGCTACATTTGTGATTGTTACCTTGGTAGTGAGGACAGTTTGCCTGGTTTTGCTACGTGGCAGAAAGAAGGGGACGTTTATTGTACTGTCTATTCACACTGTAATTTCTCCATTGTCATGAATGTGGTTTACAGTATTTCTTGGTTTTTTTCTTGGTTGAGGTAAAGTGGTTTTTGAGTGCGGCGGCTAAAATCTGTGTTTTCATACTGAAGCTGCTGATAGTTGCGCTGCTGAACTGCAGCATTTTAAAATTAAATTGTAAATGGGACCACTCGTATGATTCAAGATGTGCCCTCAATACGACATTTACCAGGATCAAAAAGCAACACATCTCAGGGACTATAAAACAGAACTCTGTTGTAATCAGTTAAAATTGTTTTATTAAATAACACAATTAAAAATCGACTATATTAAAATAATAAAAGAATTCAAAATTAATGCATTAGAGCAGCCTATATTTCTAACTGTTATGGGATTACAGAGCTAATTAACTGTGTATGCTAACCACACACACACACACACACACACACATATATATATAGACCTGATAATGAAAAATTTACACATCTATAAGTCCAATGAAAGATGAAATTGAATGAAAGAACATGGCAACACTTTTTTTGTGAATATTAACCAGATCCTCCCTGTGACAGAAACTGTGCTGCTGCATGGAACTGTATTCACAATTTAAAATAATGTGCCCCCAGACAATTTGTGAAATAGCAGCAGGAGATAACAGACATTTTATTTTTCACCTACACTCACGGCAAGGCCCAGGAGGTGAGGGTGAGATGTTAGTGATCGTGGCGCGGTGTGGGAAATTTAAATGCAGCGATGGTGTCAGGCGTTCAAAAAGTGTTAACAATTCTCGCCTGCCGGGATCCAGGCGAGAAGAGGAAGAGTGAGTGGAGGCTGTGGGACGAGATCGTCCAGGTAATCTGGATACTTGTGTTATCTTACCACCTGCCACATGTGACAGTGCAAAGCCCCAAACACTTCACTTTTGGACAAGCGTCACCGTTCACCGCATCATCATTTTCACAATCCCATTACATGGCCAAAGCTCCACATCCTGTGCTGACTCGTGACACCTGCAGCGCACCTCGCCATGTCTGATAGCAGGGATCCAGCAGGATAATACCACAACTCATGTTGGACTTAGTGTAATTATCATTCTCTGAACCAATTCGTCGCACCCGCTTATTTCTACAACAATAAATTAATGCATCACGGTTCTGCTTTTAGTTTTTCCCCTTCTTTCATCTCGAGACATAATCTCAGTGTTTCTCTCAAAGATTTTTTTTCCTTTTTTTCAGTTTTGTGTTCTTTGTCAAATCCGCCGCCGCAAACGATGCAAGTGTTTAATTCGGCAATATTTTCACCCGCTTTTGTTCAAACACGTGTCCACCGGATTTGACGGAGGAAACGTTGCCTCGTTCTCAAAGCAGACTGCGATTTCACAGGAGCCGCTCCCTTTGAAGGAGAAACAAGAGTTGCAAAAGGCGTCGCTTCATTTTCCTCTGAGTACCTCTGAAGACAGGTACTTCACAAGAAATATACGGAGACGGCGGGGAGCTGACAGTGCTTTGTTAGGGCTGAGAATGACAAGCTGAACTGGGAGGCCTCAAAGCCCAGAGGCAGAGGAGGAAACGCAAAACTGAGAATAATCAGCACGCAGATTTATTGTGCTTATTCTAAAGCTGTCAGCCGAATGCCTTGTACCAGAAAGCAACGCACTTTTAATTAAAAGGGGTCAATCATGTTGCTGCACTCTGACGTGTAGTGTTGTGCAGGTAGTAGGTAGTAATTAAGAACTTTACATGTCAGAGTGTTTGGGGGGGGGGAAGTGTTCGGCTGCCGAGCATTTGTTGCCGTGGCTTTGTGTGATGACTGCTGGTTGGAAACGTGAATGGAGAGTTCACTGTTGTGACGGAAACAAGACGACTATCGCTGCAAGGTTTGACCTCATTCCCCTGATGATATCCTATCAACGTTTGGACCCAACGCCTCCCGCATAGTAACCAATCCCTATGTTTTGTCAACAACAAAAAAAGGGAAAGGAGCTGCTAAACATCAAGGCTGTGCATCACAGAGTGTGGGATGTCTGTAATGACAATGCTGTAATGTAGCGGAGCCTCCAGATGTGAAGCCGCCTCAGGCTGCAGATCGCGCCGTAAAAATTCATAGCTGTGGACCAAGATCAGGAAACTCGACATCATATCGAACATAATGTCTCCTGCACCAGAGCCACCAGAGCGGGTGTGACTTCTCTGGAGGCTTCTCGCTACTCAGCACTTCATTATAAACAGTTGAAATCCCGAGAGGTGCTTAGGGAAAGTAAGAGCGCCGCTTCTATCCGTCCACCCAGCTGCCAGATTAAGGCTCTTCTCAATGCAAAGGGCAATTATGTCACAACTATCAATCATCACCAGCTCCTTTCTCTTCATTTCAAGACCTTTATCATGGATTTGTTGTCAGTACAGGCGCGCAATTATGACGGATGATTGGAGAAGGGACAGGCGACCTCGGAGCAGCTGCGAGCTACATTTGAGGGATTTAACCTGCAGAAATGACAACCTTTGCCAGAGAGGTCTGAGGCAGCGCACGGGCAGAGCGCCACAAATGCCACAGACGGTATTGTTTATGAGGGATTATCTAGTCAAGCCCTCTGGCTAGAAAGATTGTGACCCCAATATGAGCAGAGATACACATCAGCACCATGTAAGCTCCAAAATGATTCCTGGGAGGCGGCACATGCATACAAGGCCGCTTTGCTGTGTCAATCCATGTTTAATCGCCTCCACAGAAACGTCTTCTGGTCTGCCTGACATTTCCTCTCATATTTTTCTCGCTCCCCACCCAATTTCTCTGGTGGGCTTTTTGAAGACCCAAGTTCCACTCTTTTTTTTCCCCTCTCTCTCTCTCTCTCTCCTTTCTTACAAGGCAAATCCAGGGAGAGGTTGATGTGAAGACCAGGCAGAGCTGGGATGTGAAGAATATAAACACATTTTTTTTTTTATTGTCCAGAGGGAGGGAGGGTACAGGGGGCTGGGCGGTGGGGTCTGTAAAAGAGACGAGGACCTTATCACAGCCCAGCAGCTCTGTAATTCGCTGCCATGATAAAGTGGCAGCGCGGAAACCCTTACAAGGCTGGCACAATCCAAAGACGGATTAGGTTTTTCTGACATAAGCTTCCTGAAAAACTAATCAATCAGCCCATGCAGCATTATCAGCAGCGCGAGATTAAAGCGCTGCTCCTAATCCCCCCCACTGTACATTTTATTCCACGTCCCAGTGTTACTTGCCTCTAAATGCACAATAAATAAATAATGAAAGCAAACCTAATTGAGCATGGGGAAGGGGAGAAGGGTTAAAGAGTCCCCAGAGAGGGAATTTATGTAAAAATGTGTGTTTTGTTATGAAGACAGGGATAAAACTGTTGTCCTTGCCAGAGCCCTTTAGACTTTGAATAGAGCCTCAGTGTCTCACTTCAACACTGCAGAGAGAGAGAGAGAGAGAGAGAGAGAGAGAGAGAGAGAAACTACAAGTGAGGGGGAAAAAAAAAATCCACCGGCATAATTTTACAACAATATTAAAAAATGAACCAACTCAAATTCACACTCTTGCTTTTCTCGTTGTGCGTCTTTTCCAGTGCTACTGATCACTAAGCAGGTGGATGTCGATACATGGGTAAAAAAAAAAAAAAAAAAGAGTTGAAATTAATGCTAAATCCTGGAATGACTTGTAATCCCGTGATTCAGCGCGCAGCACAGTTTCGGGGATGAACTCTGAGCTCGTGGTGGATCCGGACGACGCGCCACACGCGGCTTACGAGGAACCAGCTAGGCTTTGTCTCCTCGATGCGTCACGCCATTCTGTCACGATGCCCCACTCTTCCCTCGGTTTGACTCGGAGCGGCGTTTACAGTCACCGCCTTTCACAGTGACCTCTTGTCACTGGGCCGCGTAGACGTTTTATCACGACACAATGTAATCAAGCTCTTATCCCTGCAACACGATACAAAGGTGGAAGAGACTTTCTCCGCCTCTTCTTATGGTTCATCCCAAACAGTAATGAAAAGCAAAAGAGCTGTTTCCTTTACGTGCACTCTGTGGAATCGAGGCGGAGCTGGATGGGAGGAAAAGGGAGATGACGGGAAGCGGGGCTCTCGAGCCATCCACATTGTTCCGCTGTCATTGCGGCGAGGAGAACTGCAGCAGATGTCATGAGGAAGAATGGATTCTCCCAGGATGGCCGTGACCCTCTTATGGGTCCCTGGGGTATGGCACAGATGCCGGGGTTGCGGATCCATTTTTTACCGTTTGACTCGTGTCTGGAGTGTCGACCGTTAGCGTGCGCTCGAACACAACGTGTTGTGTGTTTTAGTGTCTCATGTTTGGACGACTGAAGCTCGGATTAAAATACGAATTGTGTCCCACAAAGGTCGCCCTGTTGATTGACCTGTCTGAGGGCCCTCCTGTGACATCATACCAGGAGCCCCGAATTAAAACCTCACAACTTTGTCCCATATCACCCTGAAGCATCCTTTAATCTATCCCTGTCTGTTGGACTGACCTATGCAGGAGACACGGCAAGGAAAAAGATTGTTCCCATCCCAAAGAGTTTTGTTGCACATATTTCATGCTGTAACAGAGAGTCAGCATTCTTTACCCTATATGTGGGGTTGGGGGGGGGGGGGGGGGGGGGGGAAAAAGGCCTTTTTTGGGGGGGGGGGGGGGGGGGGGTAGTGATAAAGGCCTATATGTCCCCATTCAGACAGCGGTGAGTCTGCTGGGAAGAAAGCCACTGAGGCCAAAGAGGGGACCTCTCCGGGGAGGCAGCCTGACTCTCTCTCTCTCTCTCTCTCTCTCTCTCTCTCCCTCTCTCTCTCTCTCTCTCTCTGGGGGCAGAGCTCCCGAGAGGCACAGGGCTGATTACAACAGCAGCCAAAGCAGACAGCCCTATGCCGCTCCATCTGCACACTTCAAGGCCATCTTTACAGAAGCCCTCTCTGAGCGGAGCACAGATGTGAAGAACTTCTTAAATCACATACGGCTCTTTCTGTTCAGATGTGATCAGGGCGACAGCCGGCAAATCTCAGATGATCACAATAAACTCCTCACTGTATTCAACCTTTACCCCCCCCCCCCCCCCCCCCCCCCCCCCCCCAAAAAATTGCGGATCCATTTTTTACCGTTTGACTCGTGTCTGGAGTGTCGACCGTTAGCGTGCGCTCGAACACAACGTGTTGTGTGTTTTAGTGTCTCATGTTTGGACGACTGAAGCTCGGATTAAAATACGAATTGTGTCCCACAAAGGTCGCCCTGTTGATTGACCTGTCTGAGGGCCCTCCTGTGACATCATACCAGGAGCCCCGAATTAAAACCTCACAACTTTGTCCCATATCACCCTGAAGCATCCTTTAATCTATCCCTGTCTGTTGGACTGACCTATGCAGGAGACACGGCAAGGAAAAAGATTGTTCCCATCCCAAAGAGTTTTGTTGCACATATTTCATACTGTAACAGAGAGTCAGCATTCTTTACCCTATATGTGGGGGGGGGGGGGGGGGGGGGGGGGGGGGGGGTAGTGATAAAGGCCTATATGTCCCCATTCAGACAGTGGTGAGTCTGCTGGGAAGAAAGCCACTGAGGCCAAAGATGGGACCTCTCCGGAGAGGCAGCCTTACTCTCTCTCTCTCTCTCTCCCTCTCTCTCTCTCTCTCTCTCTCTCTCTCTCTCTGGGGGCAGAGCTCCCGAGAGGCACAGGGCTGATTACAACAGCAGCCAAAGCAGACAGCCCTATGCCGCTCCATCTGCACACTTCAAGGCCATCTTTAAAGAAGCCCTCTCTGAGTGGAGCACAGATGTGAAGAACTTCTTAAATCACATACGGCTCTTTCTGTTCAGATGTGATCAGGGCGACAGCCGGCAAAATCTCAGATGATCACAATAAACTCCTCACTGTATTCAACCTTTATTCCCCCCCTGCCCCCCCCCCCCCAAAAAAGCTCATCATCTTTCTCTGAGGAGCTTATTCCTGCAATAAAAACAGAATCAGACAGCGGACTGATTACATCCAAAAGCTCAAGTCAATCAATATGTGATAAACAGCCGAGGAACAGTTTCCACAATGAATTCATCACACTGTAACTATACAGTAGGTTATGAAGGTGGTAGAGCAGACCTGTGAGTACTGCAATTTTCACCCATTGTTCTCATTTAATTAATCGAATCGTTATTCATATTTTTCCCCCTTTAGATTCACATTTAGGTGACACGCGTCCGTGTATGGAGGCGAAATAAATTGAGTGTAAATCGCACTTGTGCATGTGGTAACAGCAGTAAATGAAAAGGTGGACTGTGGTGTGCAATAGGTGACACAAGATACTCTGTAACACACACACACACACACACACACACACACACACAAACACACACACACACACACACAGAGCGAAACATAAACTATAATCTTTGTTAACAATTACAAATAGATTACAGTCAATGAATAGAAAAAAAAATTGAAAAACAGCAACTCAACTTCTCAGTTAAAATGAGCTGCTGAATTAAACACAAACTGTCTTAATGCTCATCCACTAATGTTTTTAATGAAATGTCATTTTTATTTTTTGTATTTTGCACATTTAGGATGTCATGCATTTTTTTTTCCGGATTGGATTACAAGATGTGAAATGTGAAACAATGTGAAATGTTACAATGACAAAAATCAACAAACTGCTATTAAGAAAAAAAAAAAATCATTCCTTTATACAATTTCTATGTTTGTTGACAAAGCTGGAGACTAATGTCAAATAGCATTATGCAGTCAGCTATAGGGGGAACATTCTTACTTTTAGTCTCAGAAATATTTGAAATAGGCCACTGACAGAAAACATGTGAGAGTGTGTGTGGAGAAGAGCTCTGTTTCACCGCTCATAAAGATAAATAATATTTCACTGACTCGACTGATTTCAGATCCGCTGAAATAATTTTATTCTCTGTAAAAAAACAAAAAAAACAGAATGAGGAGCAGACACATCTGCATCTGCATCTGCATCTGCTGCTGCTGCTGCTGCTGATGGCGTCAACAAACATTTCATGCCGAGAATTTGTTTTTCCTGTCATTTGGCACAGTGTGCTGACTGACTGATGTGTGTTGTGCTGCAAGCCTTCAGACCCACTTCCCTCTGCGTGTTTGTGTGTCTGTGTATGTGTCTCTGTGTGTGTGTGTTTTCCCCACGCACACACTCAGGCATGTGAAAACTCACCTGGTGCAGGAGGACCAGAAAGAGCAGCGTTGGCAGAGCCCTCATCTTCACTGACTTGTCGACTTATTGGAGACGAGCGGCGCTTAAATCCTCCCGGGGAGATGTGGAGAGGTGCAGGCGCACGTGCGGCTGAAGCATCGCTGTGATCACCTGCAGAACAGAACACGGGGGGTCAGGGTTAGGGTTCGGGTTCGGGTTCGGGTCAGGATGTGCACGCGCAGTCTTATGGTGGCTTTAAGAAGTCAAACCAATCAGCTTCTCTTCCCCGCTCTACAAAGGCAATGAGCTTACTTAGTTAAGCTAAAGCGACCGGATCCATCGTTGTTCAGTCCACTTTCTGCAAACAGTCCTAAAATCCTCCTGAAAGCGTCCCGTCTCTCTGAGTGAGTGTGTGTGTGTGAGGGGGGGAGTAGGGGGTCTCCCGAGCAGCTGGGACTGTTGGACCTCTCTCCACGCGCTGTCTACATTCAGCACAAACAGCGCTCCTCTGAGTTGCCAATTAAGACAAACCGAATTAAAGTGCGGGCTGTGTTTCCCCCCTCACTCCACCCAGAGCCGCGTGATCACTCTGATCAAGTGTCCCGGTGACAGGGCTGCAGTCAGTCAGTCAGTCAGTCAGACAGTCAGTCAGACAGACAGCTGTCCCCTCTCTGTGCGTCTCCTCAGCTCCACCTCAGTGCGCAAAATCCTCCGCCGCGCGCCTCCGCCGGTCGCCGCGCATCCATGCACCGCGTGAGCGCAGAGGAGCTGCTAGTGAAGTCTCACTCTCTCCATCCCGGAGACAAGTCAGCCGTCTCACATCCCTGTCCCCGGCTTTTGTTCTGCGGCACCTCCACGTTTTAACCCTGTAAAGGTCCGGACCCGAATCTTCCTCTCCAGCCAGCTGCCTCTGTGTTCAACTGCTGAATAAGATGATCCCGACTGCATATGTGTACAAACTAACACACACACACACATTTAACAATATAAACAATACAGAATTGATTTTTTTTTTAAGTTTTGGAGAAAATATTAAAAGAAACTTTGATACATTACTTTTGTATGTATTATTTTATTATTTTTACTTGAAATAAACAAGGCTGAGTTGTAAAAAGACAACGCTGAGTGGTATTTATTCATGTGAGACTCCTGCAGTCCTGACACACAGCTAAAGGTCACAGATGAACTATGGCTTTACAGAGGGAAAAGGAAACGACACTGTGGGGAAGAGCCACCTACGTGACTTTGGCTCCACCACGTGTTTACTGTGAGAAGTCGCACTTTACACAGACAGTAACACATGACTGGTGCAGCTGGGTTGTTGCTCACACTTGAACTTGAATTTTAAATAAGTCTTCACCCTGATGTGAAAAGCACTTTGTCTCATACTTTAATGTGAGTGTGACAGTTAGCGGTAAGGGGGAGCGGTGAGGGCACAGGATTGAGGGGAAACAGTGCAACACAGGAAGTTGAGTTCAGGGCAGAATGGTTGCGGTGTAAACAGCTGAGTCTGAAATGGAACAGGTATCTTTCTGCTTTATGCCTCAGCAGACTGTCGGTGGTATCACTTTACATTAAATCCCACATTTAGCATTAATATGCGGATTGGATGGTCAATAACACACTACGTGTTTTATATTTTGTAAACAGCTGCAGCGCCACCTCCAACTGGATTCCACTATATAAAAATGATGATAAACAACAAACTATTAAAGCATAGCTGCAATAATCACTTTCCTTATAATAGTTACGATTGTTGACAAATGTTTATTTTATTATTAATAAACGTTATTAATAACATTGGTCCTTATAGCTGCTCACTACTATATTCTAGTGTGTTAGATAAATGAGTCCATTACAGAGACCTACATGATTATAACCTGCCACCGCCCTTTGTCAATACCACACAGTGCGCAGAAGTCATTCTTTGTATTTTGAAGTTCTTTTCTTTGTCCATTAAAAGCAAACAGCCAGGCCCTGTATCAAATACCACATAGAGCAACACCCACTATCATTAACTCTGTGATGTTCTGCCAATGCTTTTTAACAGCCAATAACAATCAATAACAAGTGAAAGCAAGGTGTGGATTTGAAATTTTTTGTGACGGCTTGGTATAATTAATTATGAAAAAAAAATCCTGTATGTGTTTTTTTGTCAAAGGACAAATTGTCCTGCACTAGTCATCAATTGACTAACACAAAAACATTGCTCATATATGTTCAGGGGTGATTTTGTGGCTTTGGCACCATCGTCTGGTTGGATGGTAAATGAACAACAGGGCTGTATTGTTTTCAATCAGCAAATGTTCTCTTTGCTTTTTGAATGATTCATGATCTGTCTCGCGTTTAAACGCTCTGATAAGAAATAGCTGACAAATAAATGAAAACACTTCTCTCACAGAAAACAAACAAACATTCCCAGCAAACAGACAAAACCCTAACAGCAGCCACAGCAGCACGACAGCGCTATATGTAATTGTGGCATTAAATATGATGTGCAGGCAGATGGAACCGACAGGCATCAGCTTGTCTATTATATGACACATAGCAGGCTGTATCTCCTGTTTTGCACTGTGGTACATTTCATCAGGTTGTCAGCATGTTGCCTGCAGGACTCTCTCCTTTATGAGCTTGAATACATTCAATTCACGGCAGGATTTGTTGCCTTTTATGACAGCCTACTACTCATGACAATACCTCATGGTGTTTGAAGCTGGGAAAAGCGGAAACACATTGGATTTGTCTTGTGGTGATGACACAAAAGTACAATTTAGGGAAATTGCAAGAAGAGGTTACGCAATGCAACGGTTTTCACTGCAGAGCAACACCACACTTTGCACAGTGTTTACACAGGAAGAATTTTGGCCACATTTGTTTTTCAGTTGAGTTTCTGTCTCAGAGAAATCCGTTGCATGTAACTGTACAGCCGGAGCAGCTGTCTCCACAATCGCAACACAAACACACACAAATGTGATTGTGTTCTGCTGCTGTTGAGCTGTTTTTTTTTTGTTTTGTTTTTTTTTTTACTTTGTAGCCAGTTCAGACAAGGTCATCAAGGTTTTACTGACCCACACCCACACACCAGCAATTTTGCAGTAATCAGGTGAGTCAGCAGAATGAAGTGGAGCATGGATCAACATGTAGAGTTACATCCCACCTGTAGGTGGCCCTATGGGGACTATCAATACACCACCAATGATCCTAAATCAGTGGGAAAAACACAACTTTAAAACTTTAAATCTGTAGGATTTTATTAACTAACAATCACAAACTCAAATGACAACATAAGATGAGGTACAGGACTTAGAGGCAGCAGAACCAGCAGTCCACACACTGGGGGCCTCCTAGTTGCAAATAGATGGACTGAATTTCCCTGTGTGAAAACGTTTCCTGTGTGAGGAAGCTGCTGTGTCGAAGGCCACTGCAAGATGAGCTCAGTGTTTTTCATGCTATGCTCGTTCAGAGAAACACATGTCAGCCCTAAGCACAGCCCTCTCTCTATTACTTCCATACCTGCATTGTCGAAACAGATTTTCGACCCAAACGCTGCAACCTCAATGGACTCTTTTTTTCTTTTCTTTTCTTTTTCAGAGGGACTGGGATCTAAAGACAGTTTTTTTTTTAATGTGGAGAAATAAACGTAAAGCAGCACAGTCCAGGAAATTAGCTGAAGCAAGTTGTAACTGCTGGTGTAATTCCACACATTACTTTGTTGGTGTTATCTGCGTCCTCCAAAGAGGAGGGTGTTGGTTTTCAGTTACAACAGGCTTCGCACGCTACTGTTCTCATGGCGGTGAGTGTTTATACGTGTGTGTGTGTACGTGTGTGCGTGTGTGTGTGTGATTACAAAGATTAGGAGAGAGGTAAGGAGAGTAAATGAGTGCACAGGCAACAGAACATTTAGTACCACACAGATTGCCACATTTTCAGGTGTAAAGGTAAAAGCACATGCCAAGAAAAAGTCATTTATCAGAACATGCAGCTTGCGAAAAAAAGTCCTGTCACTGTGACTTTGCAGCTTTTGCTGACAATGCAAACACAAATACCACCGTAAATGCATGAAAGTAAATGAACGTTCTTTCGAACATTAGCACGATAAATTAAAACGTTAAAGAAGATTACATAAATATAACACTTTTTTGTGTCGCAAAACAATAATGATGACACAAAACCTTTCTGTTTACATTTGCCATTGCTGGGCGGCTTTACCCTGGTTATATAAGGTGAAAGCCGTAGTAAGTCTCTTGTGAATATGTTACAGTGAGTATAAAAATAGCCTTAGGCATAACTAGTATGACATAGTCAGAAAAACTTTGTGAGCCACATTAGTGAATGATTAACTGGAGACAAACACTCATTGGTTGATTTCAGTCCAAAATCCAATGGGAATCCCTCTCTCTCTCTCTCCCCCCCCCCCCCCCCCCCTCTCTCTCTCTCCTCTGTCCCCCTCTCCCTCTCTCTCTCTCCTCTGTGGTTACATAACAGCCCGCCCGCAATTGCAGCCTGGACTTCCTGCAGAATTGAAACACACACTCACTCTCGCACGCACACAGTGAAGCCATCTCTTTACAACAGACGGCATCAGTTACAATAACAAGGCAGCTTGCAGGACGGAGAAGAGGCAATGGGCAGCAGGCTGTGGTTTCCAACACTGGGGCTGGTGACCTGGATGTGCTGCCTCAGTCTGGGGCCTGCTCTGGGGGGAAAGATACTGGTTTTGCCTGTAGACGGGAGCCACTGGCTAAGCTTGAAGATACTGGTGAAGGAGCTCGCCAGCAGAGGCCATGATGTCCTGGTGCTGGTGCCTGAAAGCAGCCTGTTGATGCACGAGAAAGAGAACTACAAGACTGAGTTCTACCCAGTGCCGTACAACAAAGATGAAATGGAAGGAGCATTCCGTGAGCTGTCGGATGGATTGTACCTCAAGCCACCACAAATTACGGACCTGTTTGTTAACATTGAGCGCTTTGTTAACTTTACTACATTTCAGAATAAAGGTTGTGAGAGTCTGCTGAACAACAAGGCTCTAATGAGTCAACTGAAAGATAGGGGCTTTGATCTCGTGCTCACGGACCCCTTCCTTCCCTGTGGCTCCATGGTGGCTCATTTCTTTTCCATTCCAGCTGTTTATTTCCTGCGCGGTCTTCCATGTTGGCTGGATTTAAAGGCTAACCAGTGCCCCTCTCCACCTTCCTATGTTCCTGCCTCGTTCTCCGGGAACACACCCACCATGACCTTCCTGCAGAGAGTCAAGAATGTGCTCTTGACTGCTGCTGACTCCTACATATGTCATTTACTCTTTGGCCACTATGATGTACTGATCAAGAAGTATATAGGGGACGACATGACCTACCAGGATCTTCTTGGCCATGGTGCAATCTGGCTTGTTAGATATGAGTTTGCTTTTGAATGGCCCAGACCTGTCCTGCCTAACATGGTCCTAATTGGAGGTATCAACTGTGCAAAGAAAGCTCCTCTGCCAGCTGTGAGTATGCTAGGAATGTAAGCCAGAGTAAACAAACACATCTGGTTTCACTTCTGGCCTGTCACTTATTCTTATTCTTTGTCAGACTGAAGCTCAAACGTTGTGATAAAACTAAAAAAAAACTCACAGAACCTCCATTAATCAATCGCTTTGCACTGTCAATCACATGAAAATGTCCAATTTAAAAGAGGTCACTTGTAAAGATGACCTCATGGGGAGTAATCGTCACATGATTCTGTGATTACAGACTCTCCCACTCAACTGTTTGTTTAACTCAGTGTTTTTATCTGCACGTCCTGCAAAGCTTAATCTCATCATTCCCTTTTCAGTAGCAACAGCTACCTAGTTAAACTATAAATAATTAATGAGCACGTTGGGCAACTGGCAGATACTAGCAATGGTTTTCACATGACTTAATCTGGAGATGTTGATATGATGCCCAAAATATCATCAAAAGGTGACACTATGCCTATCATACTGAGTGTGTTATTTAGCAAACGTAAACACTCAAACCATTTCTGCAAAAAACACTGGAATGGTTATTTGATGGCTATAAATGGTAATTGCAATTTAACAAAGCTTTGGTTTCTCGCATTGTGAAAGAACAGGTTTGTTTGCTCTACTGGAAGATCCTGCTTGTGAAATCTGAGCCACTGATCCTGCTCCAGGACTGTGGCCAGCCTTATCTAGAAAAAAAAAAGAGGGCGGTGGGAGCGTTTTGTGCAAGCTTGTATCAGATATTCTGCAAGAGCGGAACATTTGCAGAAATTAGCACAACTAAGCTTTCAACATGAAGATTACTTCATGTATGAAAATGAAGTACTTTTAAAGTTCAGATAGAAGTGATGTAATAGTTCCACCTCAAAATATAAAGCTTGTGAAAGTTGATCTTTGCCCACTGGATTACCTATTATTATTATTGACACATATACATACTATTACTAACTAAGCATTTTTCTGTGTCCTCCCCCTGCAGGACTTGGAGGAGTATGTAAATGGTTCTGGGGATGACGGATTTATTGTCTTCACCATGGGCTCGATGGTGTCCAAGATGCCTGTAGAGAAGGCTAACGTGTTCCTCAATGCATTTCGTCAAATTCCTCAAAGGGTAATTATTAAGGATGAATTGATGAGATGAAACCAGCACACCTTTTTTTGTAAACGATGTCAGACACTCTGTAAATGAAAGATACAATTGTTTGCGCGTGCACATTTTGGAAATAAATGGGTTTTCTTTATGTTTCAGGTTCTGTGGCGATACACTGGAGCCCCACTTAAGGATGTACCTAAGAACGTCAGGCTTATGAAGTGGCTACCTCAGAACGATCTCCTAGGTGTGTTCAGTTTTACCCAGACAAATGGATGAGATGTGATAAGTGAAATAATTTACAAGGCAACTTTCGTTAAAATGTTACTACTGCGTTTTGTACATTTAAGTTTGTACCGTCGTTAATATGTAATATTAATATGCAATTGTCATTTGATCCTCAGCCCATCCCAAAGCAAAAGTCTTCATCACCCATGGAGGTACTCATGGTGTCTACGAGGGGATCTGCCATGGTGTGCCCATGTTGATGTTTCCATTGTTTGGGGATCAGGGAGACAATGTACTTCGCATGGTGACACGCGGTGTTGCAGAGACACTCAGTATTCATGATGTCACCACTGAAACCCTATTGCCTGCACTGAATAAAATGACCACTGATAAAAGGTAAGATAACAAAATGTGAGTTAAGGACAACCGTGGCTAGGTTGTATGTGGAAATCATAAAACGTATTGGTTTGGGATGTAAAGAGCCGTAGTAGTTTTGCAGGTTCCTGTTGGTATTAGAGGTGAAGGTGTGAAGATGAGTTACAAAATTAAATTAAATCGTGAATAATTCTTTTATGTCACGCTTTAGAATGGTGGAAACATTAGAAACAGTTAACTCTGTGATTTTTTTATCCTCTTCTCCTCAGTTACAAAGAGAGGATGGTGACGCTGTCCCAGATACACCTGGACCGTCCCGTTCCGCCTGTGGACCTGGCTGTTTTCTGGACCGAGTTTGTCATAAGAAACAAAGGCGCTTCACACCTGAGAACAGCTGCACACAATCTGAACTGGTTTCAATACCACAGCCTGGATGTCATCGGCTTTTTAGTCATCGTTCTCCTCACCATACTGTGGGTCACAGCCGTAGTAGTTTTGCAGGTTCCTGTTGGTATTAGAGGTGAAGGTGTGAAGATGAGTTACAAAATTAAATTAAATCGTGAATAATTCTTTTATGTCACTATTTAGAATGGTGGAAACATTAGAAACAGTTAACTCTGTGATTTTTTTATCCTCTTCTCCTCAGTTACAAAGAGAGGATGGTGACGCTGTCCCAGATACACCTGGACCGTCCCGTTCCGCCTGTGGACCTGGCTGTTTTCTGGACCGAGTTTGTCATAAGAAACAAAGGCGCTTCACACCTGAGAACAGCTGCACACAATCTGAACTGGTTTCAATACCACAGCCTGGATGTCATCGGCTTTTTAGTCATCGTTCTCCTCACCATACTGTGGGTCACACTGAAATGCTGCCTGTTCTGCACCCGCAGGTGTTGCAGGAAGGGGAGTGCAAAGACTAAATCAGATTAGTAGAGTTTTTAAACGCAGCATTCGTTAGGATTATAGGAAATGAAGTGAATGTTGTAACACTGATGGAGCACTGCTGTGTGTCTCTGTGTGTGTGTTTGTCCAACATTAGCCAAAGTGCCTCATGCTTTGTCTTAATCTCCTGATGTTGGTAATGACTGACGATGAGAGACTGTAGCCTTCTGGACTAATGCTGTAAGGTTTCTCCAGTTTCCTCTCCTTCTGTCTTTTAATGGTCCAATTAGCAAACTGCTATTAGGTGCATTACTGGCAAGTCACATGACATTACGTCTCTACACAATACATTTTACTGACCCTCCTCAGATCTCCTCAAACACCGTCCAAGTTTTCCTTTTCGTATTTTAAGGAGCTACATTTAACGATTAACATCATCTTTTTCTCACTGACTTAAAAATCTGCAACCAAATTAAAAGAAGCTTCAAATGACCGTGTATTGATGATACATCTTGGTGCTCACTTAGACATAACACACTACACTGACTACAGTTGTTTTCACTTCTCCTTTATCAGACTCCAATACTCTAAAATACTTTTGTCCTTAAATCTTGTTACTCTGACTAGTAAGATAAAAAACAAATGTGTTGAACTTATGTTAACACCAGTTATTAAGAACTAATTATTTATCTTAAACGGTCAAAAGTATCAAGTTGTTTTCTGTCTTTTAAAACCTGTCAAATTCCTTCTGGAGGGGAAAATAGAAATAAGAAATATTAAGACACTGTGTGTGGAGGTCAGTGGGAGAGGGCTTCATACCTTTGCTCAGATTGTGGTTAAAGTGGTTTTTAAACTCAGTTTCCACTTCACCCTTGGCTTCTTTCTTTTTCTAAAGTAAACGCTTCAGTATGAGATTAAACACTGTGACTTTTTAAACATGGACAAAGCTACTTTTTTCGTCCATACGTGAAGGCACAGTGTATAACACAGTGAAGATACATTTAGATTAATGATTAATGACAGTAATGATTGCATCTATGCATATGTATATATGAAATGTGTGCCAAATGAAATCACAAGTTGACAGTTTTATCAAGTTTTATAGATGGGTCTCACTTGTGCTGCAGTAAACAGCTCATCCGTGTTATGGTTTTGACAGCTACCCACTGAGTTTCGATTGTGGGAGGTGAAAAATTGAATATAAGCGGTGGTGGTTGTGTGTGCAACCCCAGCCCGACTGCTCAGCACGAACGCCTGCACGATGACAATGATACAAACATTCTACATTGCATTTGTCTTTCAGGTGTTTTCTCTAACTGGTAAGATGATGAAATTTCTTGAATGTATATCATTTTTAAATAATTGAGACCAACACTGATTTTAGTAAGTTGTTTTATGACTACGGATTATATTGATTTTTATAATTTTGTCTACAATAAAACTTATTTGGTGTCTGATGGTTCTTGTATTTTGTAAGCAATTTATTGCTTTATCTTCTTTCATCCTCTAAGGGGCGACTGAAAGCGGCATTGTACGTGGTCATGTTTCAAAGCCTCATTCCAGACCCTACATGGCATCACTCCAGGTTTACGAACACCACATATGTGGTGGGATACTTGTTCGGGAAGACTTCGTTTTAACAGCAGCTCACTGCAGAGAGTGAGTTTAATACCATTTATTGTTGTTGTTGTTGACCAATTATTTACAAAGGTTTTGTTAATAATTAATTCCAGCAGCCTAATTATTCATTGTAAATAATAAATGTTGTGTCAAAGACAAATCAAAATATATGACTGTATCAGAAGTTTTAGAACAAGAAAACTGTTCATCAGGAGTCATCACTATTCTTATGGTTTATATTTAAAATTTTGTATCAGTGCAAAAATATGAGACTTTACTTTCAATATATTATGCAATTTTTCAAGAGTTGAGTGAAATTTATTTATTTATTGTTTCATGGAAAAACCGAAGTCAGCGCATTATAGTTGTACTCGGGGCACACAACGTTAAGAAGAATGAAAAAAGTCAGCAGTCCATCCCAGTGGCTGCCTATCATCCCCACCCGAAATTCACCGGAGCATATGATAATGACATTATGCTGCTTAAGGTAAAGTAAAACAGTGGAAAAACATATCAATATAGACTACTACAATGTAGCTGATGGTTCCATTTCAGTCTCATTTCACAGACTTACACTGAGGCGGTTGAGAATGTGGGGAGGATGTTTACTTAACCCACACACACACACACACATTCTGAACTCAATTGTAAAATTACTGAAACTGAGTGAATATAAATGTTGTGATGAATGTGATCTCTTTTTTTACAGTTAAAAAACAATGCCACACTGAACAAGTTTGTGAAGACTATTGGATTACCTAAGAAAGCTGGAAAAACCCCTGCACATGTTGACTGTCTGGTTGCTGGCTGGGGCCGAACTGGACCCCAGGAGGAAAGCTCAGATGTACTGAGGGAAGCCAGGGAGAAGATTCAGTTCAGCTTTGAGTGCAGCAAAATATGGGAAGACGTCTTCAAAAGTAATCAAATGTTATGCACCAAGTTTGACATCAAGAAGGGAGGAATTTGCCAGGTACTTAAATTATATTTAATGTAGACAAACAACTAAGCAACCAACAATTACTGCATGTGCAAGAAAACAAAACAATAACACAGCTTTTGTTTATTTAGTGAAAACAAACATGTCCCACTCAATTATGTCTTTCTGTTGCATTTTATCTATAGGGTGACTCCGGGGGACCACTAATCTGCAACAGCAAGCCTCAGGGCATAACAGCTTTTACAGCCAAAGGTGACTGTAATAATCCCAAGATCCCACATGTCTTCATGAAGATAGACGCCTTTCTTCCCTGGATCAAAAAGGTCATGCAGGGTTAGGGGAATGTTTTCGTTACAGTTGAGAGGCCTGAGTGGTCTGAGTTTTAGAAAATGAATTCATTAAGCTGGTATGTGTGAATGATTTGTTTATAATACAGAAAGATGGCCTTACAGAATTCTTGAAAACAGAATTTTATGCAAAATCTTCATGTCACCTTGCTGGAAAATGTCTCTATTTCTGAAATATTCCCTTTTGAAAAATTCCTCTGCAGCTTATGACAAGTGAATATATATTTGTCTTTATTACTGGACCTAATATAAAAATCTAGCTTTTGCAGCATAGGTCTGAGGCTTTTTTAAAATTCCAGTGGAAAACATGTTTGGACTGAAGAGCATAAAGTAGAAACGACAGTTTAACAGTGGTGGGAAGATGGAGGACTGACACAGGAAGTATCTGTGAGTGTTATGGGTTGTAGTGTGAACCCTCACACCCTTTGTGATCAAAACCAAGACCACCTCTGCAGCACTGCCACGTCAGTCGTAGTGTAAACTTTTGAAGTTGAACCGTTTTCTGTCAGTGAAAACCGTCATCTATAGAGAAAATGAAAGAAATGTGTCGTTTAAAAGAAACGGATCCTTTGAAATTATACTTAACTCTTCATCGGGCATAGGCGATTTCTGATTTTTGGCTGAAAATAACCTTTTTACCAAAACGGGCATGACACTGTGAATTGCCCATCTTTTTTTTAAAGAAATGAAGCCCAAGAATGCAAAGCTCACCTGACTTGGATCTCTTGTGAAATATCTTTTCTCTATGACCTGTTAGGAAACATGTTAAAATGTTTTTGAGTTAATCATAAAACATATGTCACATGACCTCTTTAATTAAAGTAGCTGTGTGTTGGTTTCTCACCTTGTCGAAGAACCTACTTAGCTTCACTGCATTTGATGTGCCTGCAGCAAGGTATCTTGGGTTAGTGCAATCCTGCAAAAAGAAATACATTAGCCACGAACCTTGAAATGAACAGAGTAAGTAAATCGTTCTTTCTCAAGTCAAAATATTAGTTTTATATTTTAATAGGCATGGTTTTACTGTAGAAAATTTTTCCTTAACGTTTTCCCTGAAACGACCACTAGGTGTCGCCAATGTAAGCAAGCTGCCACATTATGTCAAATGTCACTCATTGTTGAGATTTTGATCAGTATTGACTTAATCAGTTTACCAGAAGTACTTCCACTGTGCTGTAAATGAGAAAAGTAGCTTTGGATTGTGTTTTGTAAACCAGATTCCACTCATTAACTGGCTGATATCCTGTGTTTGAAAGCTGCTATTTCAACACAAAGCACCGAGCTTGTTGAAATAAAATGTTGACTTACGAGATTGATCTCCTCTGCATTGAAGTCTTCAGAGAGGAAGCCTGTTCGCGTGAGAACTTCATTGCGTTTGTTGTCTGGGATCTGGTCAAACTTGGTGCCTATGAGCAGCAAAGGCACCGGGTTCTCAGCAAACTGTTCTCGATCGTAGTCACTGCAAAGAGAGAAAAGAACACAACTGTATGTCAAGTCTTCATCTTTTGAAAACAAACAGCAAAGGCACAAACACGTGTCTGCTTACCCGTTGGAGACAATGACTCCCGTTGGAGAAGAATCTTTGTTCAGAGCTTCGAGTGACCAGCGGTAAAGATTCTGTGAGGATTTCTTATTTGTCAGATCATGTACCAATATAATTCCTAAAAAAAAATGACACAGCATATCTGAATAGTAAGATATAAGTCATACAATCAGTTTACACAATCACTGGAAATCAACTTTACCATTAACTGAATTGTAGAAGACTGCTCTGGTCCTTTTGACACTGCTGGCACTGCCGACTGATCCTCCAACATCCCAGAGTTCAATATAGTAGGTTTTCTCTTCTGGGGTTCCCTCTTTATAGTCTTGAACCTGTTATTGAACGAATATGTAAATTCCTAAATTCTTTTGATCCTCAAAATCATCTGGAGTATGTAACAGTTGTGCTTATAGGTCAAACATGTATGCGTTAAATCATATATCATACTGATATTAAGCATATATTGTTATGAAAAAGACATTAATGTAGACTCAATGAAACGATATAAATTAGAGGGTGTTCAGCCTGCATACCCGTACATCCACAGAGCAACCCACAGTCCATGATGGATTTCCCAACACCTGATTCTGACATAGAAGATGGACCAAAGAAGAGTTCCCTACTCCTGCAGAAAACAATAGAGAAGAATAGATGATTCTGATGGGGTTAATGTACAATCTGGCCCACATACAGTCTTGATGAAATCTAAAATTACTACTAGTGCCTCTACTGAAAACATGGGAGTGTTACACGTTTTTCTTTTCCGTCAACACACACCCTGTAGAACAGCATTAAGTACATACACATAAAATAATCGCACATGTTCATATGAAGTGCCTCTATTTCAACAAATGTCAGTTAACTTACCGGAATCTCCGAGAACTAGCACTTTTACACGGTCAAGGGAGGCCATTTTTCTGACAGCAGAATGCCGGAAGAAAACAGTGGAAACACCGCCTTCAAAGTCTGATCTGATTGGTTCCGGAAAAATAGTCGTTCTGTCAAAGAGCAGACATTGGTCGAAATGTGAATCAAAAAACGTCACACCACTTGTATTGAGTTTGTTGTTGTTTTTTTTACATCTCAGCCAATTGAAAATCAGCCAACCCGTCCGCTGCGGTTTTGCTTCCGGGGTTTTCCTCTGCAGTCTGCACTACATCCTGGGCATGTTAGCTAACATCATAGCCGCAGCATGAGATGCGCAAACTTTTGGGTTTTGACTGAGTTTGCTTTAGAGCAGATCACCGTGCAATCTGAAATGTGTTAAGGAAGGGTTAACTGTACGAAAGTGTCTTAGTGGAACATAAAGGGAGGTAAGATACAGTGGCTACCTGGTGTATTAAAACTAATTTAATGTTAGCTTCGAGTTAAGCTGTCGTTAGGTAGCACCGGTATGTGTAAAATAACAATGTGAAACAATGACTTACTATTTAATCGACTAATGACGTAACGTTGTTAGCTAACCACCAGCCGCCAGCCACCACTAGCTGTTATGACCCGTTTCTGTTCGCTGTAATCTGTCTTGTCGGTGGTAGCTAACGGTACGCTAGCGTTTCCACTCTGCAACCACTCCGTGTGTGTTAGCATAAAGTAACTGGACTCTGTTAAGTTAGAGGTGTACCACCACCAACATCACATAATTATCAAAGAATCTGGGCAATCGTTTGAATGTAATAAATATATTTTCCTTTCATGTTAGATTTTCTTCAGTGTCGTAATCTAGCAATCTTAATGTATTTAGTATCCAGGCATTTGGTGATTCGTATTACTTACCTGTTAATTTCTGCATGTTTAAGTCAATGGCATTCACAGTTCCTGGCCAGATTGCATATCAGCCTTCACAAAGGCTTCATGTTTCTCCACAGCAGAAGATGATAGAACCAGAGCTACTGACTGAGGTGCCTGCAGCACTCAAGCGGCTAGCCAAGCAGGTTGTAAGAGGCTTCTTTGGAGTGGAGCATGCCTTGGCCCTGGATGTGCTCATCCGTAATCCTTGTGTACGTGAGGAGGACATGCTGGAGCTTCTGAAGTTTGACCGTAAACAGCTGCGCTCAGTGCTCAACACACTGAAGTCAGACAAGTTTGTCAAGTGCCGCATGAGGGTGGAGACAGCGCCTGATGGCAAGACAACACGGCACAACTACTACTTCATCAACTACAGGTTTTGTACCTAGTCTGAGATTTGTTTGTGAAGATACTGAACAGTGCCCTTAATGGCACTTGTTGACAGCTTAAGTTTTATTGTGGCAAGAGAATAGGGGTTCCTACAGAGCAAATATGGCTGTCATCTCTGCAATATTTAGGTGATCTAAGCTCACAATAGTTTTCAAGGGCTCACTGTAGTACATGCCATCGAATCTTCATTTCAGCCAAGTACACTCACTGTACTCAACTGCATAGAGATAAACAAGCCAAAAGCTATGTAATTACATTACTACTCTAAACCACTGCACTGCATATTAACTTAATAGAAGAAATCGCTTCCTAATTCAGAAAACATTGTAATTTAATTTTATAGATTACCTGATTTAATGCTGTTTTTCTATTGTCTGACACCAGTTTACCAACCAATGTCAGTCTGTTGATATCAACAACACTTTTGTCAATCTAATTTTATAGAGTACTTGTCAATGTGGTCAAATATAAATTGGATCACATGCGGCGGCGCATTGAGACAGATGAGCGAGACTCCACCAACCGTGCTTCCTTTCGGTGCCCTTGCTGCTTGTCCACCTTCACTGATCTAGAAGCCAACCAGCTGTTTGACCCTATGACAGGTAAACACTAAAAAAATTAAAATCTATCAACAGTTCTAGAAGAAATCATTGATGTTTTTCATCACTGTGCTATGTATGGTATTATGATAAGGCTGTAAAATATTCAGATTGAAAGTCAACGGTGTACATTTTCGGTGCTGTATCAGTGCAACCTTCCCCACCAATGGCACCACGTTTTGATAAATTTTTATTAGATTTACCT
This sequence comes from Trinectes maculatus, assembly GCA_016785345.1. Classification (NCBI taxonomy): domain Eukaryota; kingdom Metazoa; phylum Chordata; class Actinopteri; order Pleuronectiformes; family Achiridae; genus Trinectes; species Trinectes maculatus. The sequence goes on from JAFBJQ010003502.1 coordinate 484,855, forward strand.
TTAATTACTGTGTAATGTTAGTCAGAAACAGTGGAAATTATATTTAAAAATGTATGTATTGCTGCCTAAATAAATATTTGGTCTTAACCAAGGCAAAAATCTTACAGGGATTTCTATTTCTGCCTTGAATTTACAAATCTGAAAGTCAATTAGCAGTTTATTTTAATAATAGCATGTGGTGCTGTATTCCTCTAGATGGCAGTCAGTGCTCAGGTTATTGTATTGAAATAAGTACATCAGGGTCCTCATAGGAATGACATTGCAGCGCTTGACTGAAAAGATTGATTTGTCTCCAGCCTTTCATTTCAATGTAACAATTTTAAAAACATTATCCTCCATGCTTTTGGTGGTTTTACCAGTTAGTTTAGGAATGCACATTTTATTCAATTATATTTTATTATTACAGCTTTCAAAGTCAAACACATTTGAGTGTGCCTACACGCAATTTGTATTTTTGTCTTAGCTGCAGCATGATTTATTGATGTTATTAATTCACTTACAGTTCTGTAGAGTGCCATTTTGTGAACAACATGTATAATTTAAAACAGTAAAACAGCTTCTAAATACATGCAGTAGTTCATTAGCGGTCAGTTGATTTCCTAAAAATTCCGTTCACACTACAGTAAGAAAAATAAATTTGACTTTTCTCTGAATACTTTTGGCTCCCTCTTCACAGCATAAATGGACAAACAGCCTCTGGGCTGTAGGTACTCAGCCTGCCAAGTAATTTTCTAACCAAGCTGCATGGTACTGTTTGTGCTTTGGTTAATAATAGAATTACGTGACGATATGTTGGCAATGGATTGGCTAGAATAAGATTTGAGAGATGCAATGATGTGGACAGTTAAGTTCTGGCAGCTTTACATCATCTTTACCTAGAGTACTGACTCAGACTCTCTTCTTCATCTCTACATTAATATACCTTTTTTCTCTCCTTCTGTCCTTGTCACACTCCAATTCTCACCTTGTCTCAGTATGCGCTGACAGATATCAGAAACACTGGTTTTAAGTGGGCATCTTATACTTCATCAGTCTCGATTAGTTGTCCATTAAGTTTTGTTATTGCTCGTGTTTGACAAGTGAGTAAAAGAAGCAATTATAAAGCTTCGATAGTCTTAGGCATAGCATGGTTGGTGATGTCAGAATTAAATGGGACCACAGCACTGTGGTTGATGTGTAAACCCACTCCTGCGTTTTTAAAATAATATGTTGATTCGAAAAGGCATCACCATTTCATTTGTCCATAGTGCTTACCTGCATGAACAATAGTAGTATCCATAGGCAGACGCATGGATTAATGTTTTTATAGAAAAGCTCATTTTAAGATTACGCCTCAAGAAATATAAATTGCAAAAATCATAGCCTATACTCAGACAGTGCTAAATGCCTTCATCAGAGTATGAGGAATATGAAATCCTCCTAACAGTTTTCCTCTTTTTCAAATAACCGATTTCCTGATTATGCAAATTTGTTGCAAATAATATAGAATGCGGAAAAATCATCATTATAAAAGAAGATTTTTTACAAAACAGATGTCTTATTGATACTGACAATTGTATGTGACTGGGTCTGGTTATAAGACTGGCACATAATTGAATTAAATTTTCTGCAAGTCATCCACCTTGAATATCAGTTTTTGATGATGCTTTCCTTCCTATTTGGCAAAGTCACAACTGTGGCTGATTAAAAAAAAAAGGATGAAGATGTCAATTCTAAAGGGATAATAATTCTACTGAAGAATATTGTGCTTGTGATGATCGCATATGCTTCATAATTTATTTCTTTATATTGTGTTCATTCATAAACTGCATTCATTCTTGAGTCTGTCAGAATGAGGCACCATCTGAACACCCAGCACTGTTGCTAGGATACTAAGACAAGTTGTGCCTCACAAGCGTTTAAATTAAGATTCAAATTTGTTTTTTTTTTTTGGTTTTAATTCGTTAAATTCCATGTACATTTGAATTTGAAGTTCCTCTTTCATTTGACTCCTGCTCAGTCTGATGGACAAACAGACATACAAACATGCACTGAAATAAATTTATATAACAATAATATAATCAATTAATGTTAGAAGATGAATGTGGATTCATCTGTTTCTGTCATGGATGAACCATAAAAAACACCTGGGCCAGAATGCAACATGTACCTACTTCAAGTAAAATAAGTGCACAGTAATTCAAACATTAAATAAGGTCATTTGATAGAAGGTGTAAATTTCATGTTCCAAAAATCCTCATCCCCAACTTGTGATTCTCCTTTATAACAATCACTGTCTTTCTGGTGACACATTTAAGAGTCATCTTGCCAATTTCTTTCCACTGGTCTACTCTCTTGTTTTGACATATCACAAATGGTACTGATTGGTCTTTAAACAGTAACTGTGCACCCTGACAGGCTGACAGAATACTCTGAGCCAACACAGTGGTAGTTGGAAGGACCAGTTGCTTCTGCAGGACCAGCAGCTCTCATTGTGACCTCTTGGGGATGTGACATGACATTACTAGGCTTCCAGCTCTTTGTGACCCTCAAACAAGAGCTGAAAACCCTGCAGCTCTGAATCTGCACAGTGCACTGTTTACTATGTAGATTTAAAGCTGCACATTACACTGTGCATGTTAGCAGACATTTAAAATAACTTTTGTTTTTCATCTTTGCATAAAATATTTGTTTTTACTAGGACTGATTTACACTTGTAGGAATGCAAAAAGCAGCAAGATGGAACCAAACCAGAAATCATGTTTTAGAGCAAAATTGGGAACATTTTTCTCTCTCATTAATGAACAGGAGGCTTCACAAGGCAAAAACAGAGTAGAGAAAGTAAGTTAAAGTAGAAACAGCACCTCAGAATGAAAGCACTGTGATGGCACTTAGAACAATTAGAGTCATAGTCATAGTCATATATTGTGGCACACTTAGGCAGACATTTAACGGTGTACATATAGTATGGCTGCGCACATGACTTTCAGTTTAGTCTTCTGTCAAAATAAAAAAACAGATTTTTTTTGACTAGGCACAATATATTTCCAAGACTCATTTCTGTAAGTGGTTTTTGAAAAGTTAGTTTATAACCCAGACTAAGGCAAGGCGAAGCCTCCTGCTCAGGTTCAAAATGCAAAATGCATGCATCCTCTAAATCAAATCCAGACATGACCCTATAAATGAGTTTGGCAGCTTATTTTATATCCACAACATTAAAACACAGTCTCCTTGGTCACTCACTTTAGAACACTGAGATCAAATTCACCACATGAACGAATGCATTCTGCACATGTTTTTGAAAATCCCCTGTCACTGGCTTTATCCTGAGTTCCTTCTCTCCCCACAGGTACCTTTCGCTGCACCTTTTGCCAGACAGAAGTAGAGGAGGATGAATCTGTCTGTCCCGATGCCCGGACGCTGGTGGCACGCTTCAATGAGCAGATTGAACCCATCTATGCGCTGCTGCGTGAGACAGAAGATGTCAACCTGTCCCACGACCTGTTGGAACCCGAGCCAGCTGAGATCCCTGCTCTCAAACAGAGGTATATTTTGGACAAGTTTCATAAATATACCTGCTGAGTCACCTCAGTCAGCCCCTCTGCTGCTCATGTTTCCTTAATGGTTGAAGATGATCGTTTACAGAATATGTGCTCAATGTTTCCTGTTTCCTGTAGCCGTGAACGTTCTGCAGCAGCCGCAGCAAATGCTGCCGGTGCCCAACACCGTGAAGCCTGGTCTAACAAAGGCTCCTCCTATGCTGACCTCTACACCCAGAATGTGGTTATCAGCATGGATGAGCAGAATGACCAACAGAAGCAGGTCAATGAGGGCAAAGCGCCTAAGGAGACACCGGTGTGGTTGAGCCACAGTACTGTGCAGGGTGCTTACAGTGAGCCTGATGGACTCAATAACAGTAAGTCTTTCTGTGCATATTCCACTTCCTTATGCCACCGTCAGAAAAGTCAGTGGATTTTACAGTGTACTGATGGCGTAGGTTTTTGTTTGTCGTAAAATGAAACAGATTTTAGAAGAATAATACATTTTAAACGCTGGTGAAAAAATGTTTACAAAACCATAATTAATTAACGACTTGTTCTTAAAGAAACCATAAATTCCCAGTTTTATTGAAACAGCTACCAACAGTATTTACTCATTAATCCTAAATGTTATTGGTCTGTCGATGGTGTGGCTTGTTGAACATTGCTTTTTTTCAGAAATTAGAAAGATGGTGGTGGAGTTGGAGAGCAACATGCTCAGTACAGACCCACGCCTTTGGTTGCTCTGACCTTTAATTTCAATCCCTGCAGCCTTTGTAGTTGAAACAGGCTATTAGAGGTCAGCCCAGGTTATCTCTCGCTGCCAGAGTGGTCTTTCCCTGTGCTATCTTATTGTTGACATTGTTTCTCTACCCAAGGGCATGCAAATCTCAGGCCTGGCCAGACTCTCGTTGAACCCGAATTGCTTAATTGTAATAATCACATTTGATTAGTGCACGGCTGAGCAAGACTTGCTCATTAATAAAGCCATTATTGTGGAAATGGCATGAATTATGTCTTCCAAATGTCCCGCAGGTGTTTGAGGAGTGTCTCTGTACATCTGTAATGATGTTGCTCCCATTCAGAGCCTTATCATTGGCAGTGTTTCCAGTCAGAGTCCTGATCTGATGCTTTCTATTTATTCATTCTATTTTATCAAGAGTTACTTGATCCAAAGACCCTGTTATGCTAATAAGCTTAAGTTCTATTTTGATTTTGCAGAATATGACTCCTGCTGTTGACATACCACTCCGCTACAGAAATGTATGACTGTATTAGCTGTTGAAACTGTGGAAGCATTCAGTTCCTTTGTGGTGTACAGTTTTGCGACAGAGGGGAGTTTCTTGTATCACAGACTATAATCACTAGCTGTACAGTAATAATTGATAAGGTTGTTTGAGAGGACCGACCCATCAAGTCATATAACCCATGAATCGTGGCTAGGGATAGTTAAATAAAAAAATAAAAAAATCAGCATTTACACAAAAGAAAATGCATAAAGTGTAAACCTTTCTGAGGAATAATCAATGATTTCATAAGTGTATATAATTCTTTCCTAAGGCATTGTACCCGAGGCCCAGGATGGAGGAGCTGGCCATGGAATCGGTCAGGCAGATGAAAACGAGGAAGTGATGCGAGCTTTGCTAATCCATGAGAAGAGGGGTGGGGCAGGAGCAGGAGCAGGTGGAGGCGGAGCAAGTGCTGCTGCCAGGGGACTTGCCGCAGCCACAGCTAACGCAAGCGACTCAGAGAGCGACACTAGCGAATCAGATGACGATTTTCCCTCTGGTCCTCCCCCTGCAACAGCCCCTCAGCACCGGGCTGCCGAGGAGGAGGAGGATGACGATGACGACTTTGAGGAGGTGGGGGATGAGCCAGTGGTGATGGTGGGTGGTCGGCCATTCTCGTACCGAGAGGTTAGCCAGAGGCCAGAGCTAGTGGAGCAGATGTCTGCACAGGAAAAAGAAGCCTACATCGAAATGGGACAAAACCTTTTCCAGGACATGTACTTCTGAACACAAACGCATACAAGTCCACTCTTCCCCAGATACGTATTTCTGCAGTTTCTCACTGCCAGTAGTGTTATCAAGATAAAATATTTGTGGAAGAGGTAAACAAGATGGTGCTCAATAAGTATTGATGCTGGGCATTATCCTGCATTAAAAAGATCAAGGATGTGCTGTGACAGTGTTGCCTAAAGGATCAGACCCTCTGAATTTTGTCCAAAGTATTGTTGAAAGTTACCAGACATAAAGGGAGCTGGCCAGCTGCAGTGTGTGCACAGTTTCAGCGACTTTTTTTTCTCGGTTTGTGTTATTGTGTCAGCTGTAGGTTCATCAGACTGTCCACCCAATTATAGTTTCACGTATTTGTCTCTCATACATCTGACAGAAGCTACACCAGCATAGATTTTACACTTTCAGTCCATTTGCACTACAGATGTCTGGGTGCAAAACAGCTCAGTGGCCAAAGACACTGACAGAGGGCTGAACCAGCAGCTGCTGTCTGCACACTGCTCTCACCACACAGCTGATGTAGACTAGGTGTGGGCTAAATATTGAAATAAGTTACCAGATGGGGTGTAAAACACTCATCAAATGAAATGTTGAATACAAGAGGACTTAGGCGAAATAATTTTGATTTGAACAATTATGTTAAGCAGGCTGCTGTAAACGGACAACACTCCAGTACTGTTATACTGAAATTAAGATTAACTAGAAATTTAGAATAATCAGTATGGGGGACTTTTGTAGATGAGACGTTGCATCCCATACCTCGTATTCCACACGGTGTCTTTATAGGACTTAATCATACAGTGTGAACGCACATAAGACCTGTTGGCAGCTTATGTTGGCAGATGTAACAGAAAAAAAGATCCCATGAGGAAGTGACTCAAGGTGACCCAAGGTATGTATCATGTTTGGAATTTACTTTGTAATCACTTTGTAAAATTAAACAGCTTTCATTTAGTTTCCACTTTCCAGAACACGTGTTTTATTTTCTACACAGTACAATCCACATGCCACTAACACTTGTCAGGAGGCCAAACATCTCTCCATATTTCTCTACAATACACAGTTTAATGTCAGAATGTACCATGTGTTTGACATTCTTGCACCAGCGCCTGTGTAAGTGTTTCTTGTGTTGTACTCTGTCCTTGGTAGATCCGGATGATCGCGCTCCCTAAAGAATGTAAGTGTGAACTCTCCTTTTACACACTCCTTTCTGCTAGCTTCACTGTGACACCTCTCCTGTGCCTCCAGGACACATGCACGTGCCTGTTATTTATTATTACCAGGCAGACACGCTCCTGGTATGCCACTGGATGTGTTCCAGCAGGATACCGGGTGTTTTTCTTAAATAATGACAGTTATGACGTTAACACAGTAACCTATGTCATTGTGTCACTTACTCATAATGGAAGCAATTTCACCTCAAAGAGCAAGTCTGACTACTAACATGGGCCTGGCATTTCGAGAAAACCGTCCTTTTCAAATTAAATGTTAAACGTTACAACTGCCCTGGCGCCTGCTGATATGAAATTTCACTCATTGTTGCTAGAGTTACGACTACTGTGCAGGTCTCTTATTTCTGTTTCTCCTTTCTTTTTTTTCTGCGTATTTTAAAAATTGTCGCCAGAAATGTAATAGTATGATGCTGCAGTCCGAATTACTGAAGAGTGAAAGCTGAGTAAACAGCACAAGACAATTTTTGTAAATGTCACCATCATTGTAAAATAGAGAACAACATTAGAGGAATGTAAAAATCCATAGTCCACCCTTTACGCATCTGCTGGAGGAGTCATATCGACATCAATCCAGGATACTAATGTGAGACAGACACTAAAGGTTTCACAAAGAAAAACCAGTACAGTGTCTGTTAAATGGAAATGGCTTTTCCTGAATGTTAATGGCAGACGTCCAGACAAGTTGTTTACAGGAACTATGACGTGTTTGGAGTGCGCTCAATTAACACATCAGACCCTCACTTCAAAGTTCACACGTTGCTATTAATTCAGCCAATGTCTCAGACTGGCAACACGGGGATGAATAGTAGATGAAAATAATCTTATTACTTTGAATCACCATGTTAAAAGCGCCTGCGTTGTGGTGTGCTGCTAATAGTTTCTGTAAATAGAAAAGTGTACTGTAGTTGAATTTCAGTGGACAGTCTCCTGGTGTGTTCAAAATCCATTTGTTTGAGAATAATCAATGATCAATTCAATTGTGCCTCTAAACCGCTGCTTTTGTTTTGGTTTTTAGGTTCAACCTCCAGTTTCACACCAGCTCCCTTTTCCAAGCAGACCTCCATACAAGGCGGGTTTGTTACCCTGAAGAACCCAAGTGCTGAAGGCAAAATTGAGTACTGTAGTTGATGTTTGTTAGGTTTTGGATTCCAAGCCAAGCTTAGTTGTTGCTTGTCAAGTGTGTAAAAAGTGCATGGAGTATAATTAGACAGTTTGCCAACAAGTGAGTAATAACTCTATTGCCTGCTCAAGAGGCCCGAGAGCAATTATAGGAGCTTCAAGGGGATTGGTCCTAGAGGCAGTAAGGTTTTTAATCTTTGCGTATTCGCTATGTGTTTTGCCCGCTGAAGCATGTAATTATTAAGTTATGGATTTACAGTCTTGGCATTATTACTCTTCATAATGTATTTTGTTTTTCTGCGTCTTTGTGAGAAATTAGGTTTGCACTTGACAAGCAGACCCACAAACCTCAACATGTTAGGACCTGGTACTAAAGAGGCCAGTGCAGTTTGACTGCATGGCAGCAGCTGGAATTTAAAAGGGTAACCGCGTATGCACCATCGCGTCTGGTGGCGATTTGATGTTTCATGCATTGTACATCATTTATACACATGCTGTATTGAATTCGGGTTCAAATGTCAGGCTCTGCAGAGGAGCACGGTGAGGTCTGACACCTCTCGGGCAGCCCTACAAGCCCATACATTCCTTTTAAGTCGGAGGATGGACACCTGTAGGGCTGAGTCTGAAAGGTCAGGATGAAAACAGGACCTGGCCTCATTAAAACATCCCCCACTCTTCAGGACAGCTCAATTAAAAAGCTAACCTCATGCTGTGCCATTGATCTGCCAAGGCAAGCCTGAGAGTAGAGGGGTAGGCTGGGTTACAGGGAGGATGAACAGAACTCTGTAGGGTTTCCATAAAGCTTTAAAACAAATAATAAATCTGGGGACCTTGAAGATCAGGTGTGGTGTGGTGAGACTGTTGTTAATGTAAAAATGGACACTGAAGTATGAGCACATTACTGCTCAGCTCTCCATTTGTGTTGACGTTTGAAGTTCGTCTTCCCCACGTTTATATCTGTTGATTTGGACTCAAATATTCATACATGGACGTTATTTTGATTGTGAAGGACAGAAAATAATTGAAGTTGTGGTTGGTGGTTTTGGTGTGTCGTTGTTTTGTTTTTTTGTGAGAGCACTCAGGTGGGTGGAGCCTCGCTGAGGCAGGTTGTAACGACTGATGCTTCATGAGCTTTGCTTGAGAAGATTACATAAGGTCTGATTGATTGGAGGTGTCTCTGTCACTCCTCATCCAGTAAAGCCCGGAGTTTAATGACTTAATGATCGACCCTGTTTGTCCGTCTGTCATTCAGCAGCTATTTTCTTTCACTTCCTGCTTTAAAATTGGAGAACTCTGACTATATACAGTTCACCAATTATTTCATCCACCATTCATTTGTCATTATGTTGATTGGGAGGTGTAGAAACGGAACTCTGTTCATCTCCGAGCTGAAATGTCTCTTTAATGCAAACTATTTCTTGACACCACTCTATTATAGTAGTAACGTCACTGTCAGCTGGAAAGCACTGTATCTCATTCAGCATGGCAGAACAATGATTGCAGAGTCTACTGAGGTGCGTCAGGGGAGACATATGGCTGTCTGCATTCAGAGGGAGTTCTCAGCAGCAGCAACTGCACTGTGTGGAAATACCTGTTTCAGACTGGGACATAAGGGACAACTATTCTCCAACACTTGGTCTGTTTTGTTTCCATCTTTGGCCTGATCATTAAAATGTTTAGCTTTAACTCCTGCTCTCTGGTCACCATCAGAATTAAGCATTCTAGCAGATACGTCACAAGAAGTGGGTAAACAGTCAAGACAACTTTGGTTTGTTTGGAGTGTGAGTTTGAAACTTTGGTTGGTTTGAATTCAACCAGGGACCCTGTTTCCCCTGTAAAATGTAAATGTAAAAAAAAAAAAAACAGTATTGATTCTGTACCTGCAGAGTTGGTGAGGAGAACACCGGAAAATGACAAGGTCCTTTTTCCGAGAAAATCTCAGTAGCCTTGTCTGCCTGTCTGTCTGCCTGTCTGTCTGTATGTATGTATGTATGTATGTGAGAGCTTGTTCTGCTGCGGTTGTCCCATCACTGCAGCCATGATGAATGTATGTCCTTATTTAGAAGCTGTTAACCTTTCGTGGAAGCATTTCATATCCACTTTGAAAAGAACGGCCATTATTCACTTTATTTATTCATGAGAGTCCCCACACTCCACACCAGTCCACACCAGTCCACACCAGTAATGCATCTGAGGGGGTGGATTCACTTATGCCTGACCTACAGTGCGAGCCTCTTCACACCTGTATTTATCAGTGTCTTTAATATGTTATGTGAATTAGTTTCAATAATGCATGCTGATTATATTTAAAATGTGTTTTTAATTCCATATTTCTAATTCCAGACAGACAGACAGACAGAGAAACAGACAGACGCACGCACGCACGCACGCACGCACGCACGCACATAGCACACACACACACACATATATATATATATATATATATATATATATATACACAGTATATATATACTGTATATATAAAATAGAAATGATATGGTTACTTTATATATTCTCTGATGATTTCCCACACGTCCCTGCAGCCTGAGGAATGTGGACAGCAATAATCAATGAACACTGATGAAACACTTGTGTCACTCGTCCTCTCTGTGCCTTTGTTTGTTGCCCCTCCTCCAAGCGAAGGAACCCCTGAGAGTTGATTTGAGTGGACTATTGACCTTTGATCACTCCTTTTTCGATAGGGAGCTGGGACTATCACTCAGCCCGCTCATGGCTGATTAGCTTCTGAGTGATATTCAGCCCTCCTCTGTTGTTCTGTGCTTCAGGATTACTCATACTTTCTCTAACCTGCTTTATTGTGACGTTAGCATTTAACAGGTGGAGTCAGACAGCATCCACGGCTTATTGTGCGTGGAGAAATAAAAAGCAGATGTGCATCTTGTACCCACATCGACAGATCTTTTCTTGCAATGTGTTGCTCGCTTGTAACTCAGGAAGTAAATCAGGAGAGTTTCAGTGTAGAAACATTTGTCCCAGTGTCCCAGCAAGGACAGACTTCGTCCTGGTGATAAGACTGAATGTATCGTTTGTTTTGAAAATTGTAGCCGAGGCAGAATGAAGGCTGAAGCGGGACCATTAGCAGGTTAAATTATGTTCCCCCCACCCTCTCATCCATGTGGAGGACATCGCCTTCAAAGTAAATTCAAATGTGTTGCTTTTTTTTTTTTTCAAATGAACTCTTTTTGTCATCCTCTGATCAACCTTCTTACATCTGACTATCACTGTCTCCCTCCTCGCATTCTGTTTAAATATCGGTCTCTCCAGTGCCCGTCATGCCACACCCCTCCACTAGTTGCCATCACTGAGTCTCCTGCTCCATCCAGTCACCTGATCCAGTCACCTGATCCAGTCGGCTGATCCAGTCGCCCCCCTGCTCGACTGTGTGTCCCTGACTCTTATCAGCCTCAGAGTGTGCAGTAGACAGAAGCCAGGTTTTCACTATGCGTTTGCCAGCTTGTCTGCTGCCGCAGCCTGTTATCAGTCTGACTCTGGCCTGTTGTCTGGGTCCTGACTCTCCTGCCTGCCCCGCTTTATCAGTGTTCTGCCTTTTGCTCTTTGATTTAGTAAAGTCCCCTTTACTGAATCCTGAATCTCTATGTTTGCTTCCGTTCACACTTTCGAAATAGAGATAAATCATTATCTGTGTGTTCTTTGATTTCCTGTCATAGTGTTACCTATTAGAGGCTGTGGTTCCAATATTCCTTGAATTATTTATGTTGTTGAACAGAAGTTAAAAAAAAAAGGTTTGTGCAGATCAAACTGAAAAGGAGCAAGGTGATCAATGTGATCAGAGCCGTTTGACCTTTTACACGATATGTTCTAAGTCAAATGTGTCTGTATTTTCATGTGAAGAAAAATATGATTAAAACTAAGCGTCCCTTCATTTTAGAATGTGAGACATCCAACTGCATGGATAATGTGAATAAGAACACATGTGATTGAGGTTGGGCATGAATAGTGTAAAGACACACTAAACAACTTAAAATTGGATATTTTAGTTCTTAGCTCTTGGCACCAGAAACATATCAGCAAAACATAATTTATGACTGCAACAGCATGTAACAGACAGTGCCTGTTTCATCATGAAAAGAGTCATAATTTAGTAACTTAAACTTCAGTAGCTCCAAGCAAAAATATTTTTCTATCATATTTGAAAGAGCAGTGGTTTAAGAATGAAGGAATTAAAAGGAAGAATAATTAAGCATCTATTGTGTCCAGGTAAGGTAACCTTAGGTAACAGCTAAGGAAACTATTGGATGTCCGGATACCTTATTATTGGTGACACGCCAAATGTAACTAATGCACAGCCACAGTTTATTTGCCATATTCCAGTAGAACGCATCATAAATATTGCATGTTACAAACAGTGAAACTCTGTTGAGGTGTAAGTTGTAACTTGACCAAGGGCACAGATCTCATTTCAACTCAACAGTATTTTCAGGAGGGGACATCAATAATCCATCAAACCACAGACACAACTCAAGTGCTCTTTGTAGGAAACCTAGGCCAGAAACAAGCTGAGGTATGGTGCTGAAGGAAAGTAGGTATGTGAAGTGATTATATAAATTATATATCAAAAACACACTTTCATTAATTCATGGTTTGAACTCAGTTCACTTTACCCATGTTTTTATCTCCCTATCTACCACATAACATATTGAAAGAACTCAGTATGTGAAGTAGTATGATTTGCTGTTCATATACTATATACATGTCCCATGGTGTAATGTTGCTTTTGACCTCTGACCCATGTTCTGCTGCCACTACAGGCCAAAATATGCGTTGTGCACAAGAGATATGTCATGACATAATAAGCAGACTTGTCTAAGGGGACAAACCTTATTGATAAAGACCGAGATGAATCTGAGCTTCTTATGTTTGGCATTTTTACGCTCTGATTTCTGGACGATGTCTATTCAGCAACATGTGTAACGCTGAAGACTCTGGAACACTGTTGTGTATTGTGCATGAGAAATATATATGAATGTGTCTTTCTCCCTTCGCTGTCTAGCCTAAAGTCCCTCTAGCTTCACACCTTCTCTTCCACGCGCCTTCATGCCCATTGGGAAAAGCCCCATGAGTCTGCGCTGGTGACGTCAGCCCCTCATTATGTCAGTGGTTGTCCAACAGAGGGACTTGTTTCTATGCCACCAAACAAAAGCCTTGTCTCTGTCTCCTGGCAAAATGAAACATTCAGGCCCCACAGGAAACCAACTATTCATTAACGCATGACTCATTCATCTCTATCATTTGTTCACGTTTATCCCAGGGTTTCATCCTGTTGAAGGAAAAAAACACTAGTGTGATACTGTTTTCCTTCATGTAATATCACGATGATTCAACATCCACGTCAAAACATCTTCGTCACATTCATCTGTGCTTTGCAAACTGATGAATCATGATATGAATACTGGTAATTCCATGATAAATGTGTATGTATGATGATTGTTTTATTACATGAGCCAGACTTATTTACTTCTCTTAATCATTTGTCTTCAGTCTCCCTGCTCTGATGACGATCATAAAAATTACCTGTTTATTAATTAAACAGGTAATTTCAGTCAAATATTATTAGCTTTCAGCTTCTGGTCAGTGTCTATACAGCAGCCATCAAGACATCATTATTTTTAAATTATATTTCAATGAGCACTTGACAACTGCTGATGCACAAAGTGAGACCAGCTGATTGGTGACGAATCTTGATAATGACATATAATTGATAAAGTTTCCAGTTTGACCCCAGCTTCTCTGATGTTTTATTGTAGTGGACAGGATCTCAGCTGCAGAATATGACATGATTCAACAGATATGAACATTTTCAGAAAAAATAAAACTGGTGATGCACCATGTGATCAGTGAAAAACACAAATACAAATGGTTCATCTGTATTTCTTTAGCTACATGTGTGAATGGACGTGCAGTTACTGTTATAGGCGTTTCCCTGCAACACACCGGATGACATGTGTGTCTGTGTTCAGCCATCTGATCTGAAATCAGTTCTGACTGGAGACATTCTGTCTCACGGCCGATGCCTCCCGGTTGGTCAGTGGAAGTCAATACAAGCCATTCAGTCACTGACTTCTGTAAATCAATACAATCCTGCATTGACTCGACGTGTCTTTCATTTGTCGGACACAAGTGAAAATGTGTCCCTGTGATCTGCTGGCCACATTTCAAGATAAATTAGACTCCATCACAGCTTTGGTCACCTTTTTCCACTGTTTCAGAAAGCATGGCGTTCCACATACACTGCTCGTGCTCTAAAGTCACAGTCTGCACAGCATGCACATTTATGATTCTCTACCTGATTCTGCAAGATATACTTGAGAGGGTATGTGTTGATCCGTTCTGAAAGTGACACTGGATCAAGGTCACAGCTTGCTATTGCCTCCCAACTGTGTGCCCTGCTGGCTGCAGCAGGTCATGAGCAGTTTGTGGTGACACTAGTCTGACCCAAAAATTACTATTATTATTGTTGTTGTTTTATTATTATTAAATTATCTGCATACAGGTAACATTTATATTGCATTTTTTTGTTTAATGATTATTTAATATAGGAGTTTTTCAAACATTTATGCCATGTTTCCCATATCAATGTTTTTTGTAGGACTACATAAATATTTACATTTTTAGAAATGATCCTAGTGGGCATATGGATGAAGAAATGAGAACGTGTCTTTCCTATTCAAGCACTGACACTCATTTTGGAGATAGTTACCACAAGGAAATGCCACTGAGTCCTGGGATTTATCAGGATTCATCCTATCTCCGCTTTTTGCTTCTGGGCAATGACTGACTCGAGCTCGTTATTTAAAAAAAACGACCTTCTGAACTCTACCCCGTCTCTGAGAGAGATATCAAACATGGGTTTTATCAGCTTAATCAGCTAATAAATATATTTTGACCCTAAAGTGAAAAAGGAAAGAGGCTGTTAGCTGTCTTCGTCTTTTGTCAATAACAAATCTCGTAAATCAGCCGTGCACTTACCAGCTCATTTATATGGAAATGAATAGTCCCTGAAGTATAAGCCCCACCTCACAGACCCTTACTTCATCTACCATGACCAATTACCACACAGGAATGAATTCTTAATTGGAAATTGATTAAAGACAACTTTTTGTGATTTCACTTTGCTTCTAAACTCTGCGTCTGTGCACTTTCTCAAATCACCCGGCAGGTATTAATTGGGCCAAAGTGACTCACAGATTGTTGGGTGGTCTGAGTCAGTTTTAATCAGCTGAGTTGGGGCATCTTGGGCGGGGGGGGTCTGTGGATGATCGAGTCTGTGGATGTAATTAAGAAAGTTAAAAGAGGGATCCTTGTGAATGAGACGCATGTTTTCAGTGTGTTCATTTTCAAACAGATGAAAAGACGGGATTTACTCGAGATGTACACAGTACAAACCAAATAGCTTCTATTTATTTTCAAATAGCTTCAATAGAAATGCTCCCGGCAGCTATTAACACATATCTGCAGGTCATCAGACTTGACAGGTCAGGATCAAATATCAATGACTGGATGAACTCCCTGTTGGAAACAACAGGGAGAAGTCAGAGGTGGATGAACACTGATTACACACCATTTATTTTCTTTCAAATTATATAGTGGGTCGTTATCAAGTTCAAAAGTAAGTTTGATTTGCCATTCTGTGCTGTTAAGTCTTCCTCGTTATAAATAATTAGTACTTCCTCTCAAACGACCTGCGTGTGTGTGTGTGTGTGTGTGCACGTGCACGTTGGCACACATCCATTACGAGGTACTTTCATTCTGAGCTCGGTTTTTAATTACATCTACTTTTAAAAATGAATCGACCTCTGCAAATCATGCAAAGATGAGGCTGACTGAGCACCAGGTCACTATTCCCCGTGACACAAAGGTCAAGCAAGGAGCCGCTGCTCAAACTTGCCGTTTACTCTCAATCACTGCTGAGTAGTAATTATCATCTAGCCACTTTGCGCACAACCTCGTGCTTGTGCTGCTTCGCTACTTGGTCTTGTGAATCCTTGGAAGAATTTGCTGCTTTGTTTTCATGCTCGAGCCACCAGAGAGCTGACAGCAGGTGTGATCATCCATCTCCCTTTTTTAAAATACACCGAATATTCCTGGTTTGTTTTGTTTATGTTGTCTGTCTCTCTGTGTGTTTTCTTTTTTAATGAGAACCAGAAATTATCTCAGGCCATAAATTAACAAGCAGCCAAATTACCATGTACTGTTCAAAACAAAGCTCTGTGGGTGCATGTTTGTGTTGAACACAATTGTCTTTTTAAAAAAAATGCTTACGGTTTATTCCCATCACTCTGAGTGTCTAAACAAAACACAAACAAATGGAGCCAAACACCACCTTTGTGCCTTTGTATCGCTCCCAGCACAAAACACTAAATGCTAATGATGGAGTCGCTTTCGAGGGCAACTCAGTGTAGAACTGAGCAGACAGCTCTGAAAACACTGTGTCAAAAAAGCCCCTGAGGTTGAGGGGTATCGAGAAAGAAGTTACTTGGCTAATGGGCAGGTGTGTTTGTGTGGTCCTGGCAGCTCCTTTCTCAACACTCTCTCTCCATCATCTCAGCAGTTTTTCCACCTGCAGAGAAAAGTGTATGTTACTGTGTACCAGATCAGATCAGATACGAACCTCATAGACAGGCAATAGACGTGATGTCTGCACATCACGGCAAACTCTCGTCCAGCTTTTTCAGTTTCTCTAGCTCCTGCATAACAATGGAAACCGTTATCAGAGATGAGATAATAGAAGCACTGAGGATACAACAGTCTGTCGCTGAAGACGCTTACCTGTGATGTCACATTGTCCTGCATAGGGTGACACACCTGGGATGATATATTAGATGTCATCAGGGAACACCCAAGAACATAGCTGTTCTGTCTCTTCCTGTCCTGTGACGCCATACTCTTCATACGCTCCATGAAGGACGTATGAAGCTCCTCAGTAGTTGCCTTTAATCATTTTTAATTTATTTCATCTACATATATTTGTACAGCGTATTTGAAGAGCCTTTCAAGTGAATATCATTTTCACATTAGTGCTTTTTAGAGGTGCCCATCACACTGAAAAAAGGAACCGACACAGTTTTCACTTCACCACTAAAGCACTTAATCATGTTCTTAAAACTCTGTAGGAACAGAGTTAATTTGATCTGCTTCCACATTTATTCTTTGCCACCGCCGCACCTGCACAGCGTGGATCTTTCCATCCGCGCACTGAATTGACGACAGATTAGGGCTGAGCAAAGCGAGCCACTGCAGAGTTTGATAAGTGTGTTTAGAAACTGCATGATTTAGTCCCAGTGGGGTCACAGCTTGTTTCAGATGTGAATAGTCCAATTCCCCCCTCCCTCCCCCCCCCCATCCCTCAATGCCATCTTGCTTTGCAGTTGTGTCAGATCTACCTGCAGGTCCCATGTTATTGATATATTCACTGTATTGGCTGTACGAGCCACTTCTCATAGGTACCCATAGCTTTAAGAAGTTATATGAAACTAAAGCAATGAGGGAATGATAGAAAGACTAAACACCAATGATCTAAACGTCCTAGCTCTTAAAACCAGTGCATCTCTCGGGTACTGTGCTGGCATTGGCCTCTTTATCGTTTTATCCCAGATCAGAGAATGTGTGTGCTCTGACTCCTGAACATCAAGTATCACCAGGGGGCAGAGGCTGGTGATGTAAGTGCTTATGCAATATCACTGGTCCTGAGCATTCTAATAAAGTGATTACGATTTCTAAAGTCATAAAACGATTTTGATCTAATGTCCTCTTTTAATTGTGATATGATGGATGTCACTATCATTACTATCATTATCCTGCAGCACTGGCTTTACATATATATGTTCGTATATATGTTTTAAAATATTTTATAGTTGATCTTCAGTCTGTCGGTACTTTGTTTATCCTCTGACTGTTAAGATTTGCTCTCTGGATCACATGAATGATTTTATGGGTTTAGTTTTTTGACAACAGGGTGGATTATTGATTATTGATCATTGATTATTGATCATTGACAGGCTGGATGATGATCTTTGTACAGTGGTGACATGAAGAGAAGATGCTGGCTGCCAGGAAGGTGGGAAAGCAATCTAAACACTAATGATAGGCTTTGGAAAATGGTTTGTGGTCATGTAAAGTATGTTTTCTTGCTGGTTAATGGACTAAAACATGCAAAACCATGTTTCAGTCCACTAATGTGTTGTGAACTACTTAAAAAGTATGAATTGTCTGAAAGCAGCAATTATAGCAAGACATTTTAAGAACCACACTGATATTGTCTTTGTCACTGACAATGTACACGGAACCACCAACAAGGAGTATTTCAAAGATTCCTTACACACTGGGTTTTCTGTTTGAATTGGTATTTTCTTTTGTGTTTGTAGCTTTTTCTCCTTTTGCTTCTTGTCCTGCTTCCTCTTTTACTGTGGAGGTGTTTTCTTAGTTTTTACTTCCTGCGACTGATTTCTCTGATTACCCTCACCTGTTCATTATTGGTTACACCTGAGTGTCTTTGTCTCCCTACCTATTTAGTCCGTGTTTCCCTTTGTCCCCAACTGGTTTGTTTTGCTACCTTTGTGTGTTTTCTATATTTGCGTCTTTTTGTTAAGATTATAATCATGCAAAAACGTGCTAGTGATGGTATGGTTTGGAATCAACATTTTTTAAAGTTCAGACTGGACCTTTTGTTTTTGTAGAAATGTCTTATTACCAATCCGGAAGGACGTTAATGGCTACAAATGGATCCAGTTAACAACAACCACCACAGCATAAAAGCTTTATTTCAGCCATCAACAGAAGGATGCAAATACGATGTACTTGTGTATCCTCTCAGGCATCTCGTCAGACTGTTTTATTTAATGAGGATGAATGTACTGTTTCATAATGTTGGAAGGTCTTGACTTTAACATGCAGAGTGCCTCACATTTATGCTTCGGTGCTAAATGAATTAAAAGAAAAACAATCAGAGACTAGAATAAGGAACGGTTTTTTAATTTTATATTGAGAATAACAGGTCCTCCATTGCATGTTTGCCATGGGAAATAAACTTGATTCATTTTCTTTCGTTAAGACCTTTCACCCAATCGTCAACGAGGAAGGGCGGAGAGAGAGAGAGAAAGAGAGAGAGAGAAAGAGAGGGGGGTTGTGGTGGGAGGGGGCGGGGCTGACTGGTTATGTTTTTTTCTTTCAGCACCACGGACAGCTCTCGTCTCCTGTGTCCGGGCTGCAGGGAGGCGACACATCTGGGCAGTATAAAAAAACCCGACTCTCATCGATCCATAGATTAACTCTCAGTTCTCACCGCCTCTGCTCCTCTCCACGTTCCTCCTCCACCTCCTCACTGCTTCAAGTGTCTCCGTGTGTGTGTGTGTTTTTTTCGGCCTGGCTGTGCGCTGCATTGCCGATGCGTCTCCAGCCTGTTCCCCCTCCTGCTCTTCCCGTGTCTGGCAACAGCGGTGCGGAGAAAGTACTTTCCTGGGGGGGTGGGGAGTGGATTGACCTGCAAGTTTTTTTTGTTTGGTTTTGATTGATTTTAATTTTTCTTGGTCTCTGCTTCCGAACAGTTCAGCCTGACACGTCGCCGCGCGGCTCCCTGATGATGATGCTGAGGTGTGGGCTTTTGCTCCCGGCACGGGGGATGTGGATGTGAGGCTGCCTGAGGATGCAGAAGGAGGATGAAGTTGAATGGTCTCAGTAGCCGTCGGCTCAGCTCAGAGATGAGATAGGCGACCTGCATCTGCAACATTGTCTGTAATCCTGAGATCAGAGTGGATCAGACACACTGTTTTTTTTTTTCTTTTTTTGTGGGCAACAGCCAAAGAGCAAGATGAGGTGCCTATGTGACTTTTTAAATTGCACCTAAGAGAGAGAAAGAAAGTGAGGGGCTAATAGGCTGCTGCCGCTGCAGGAAGCGACGCTTTCTTTCTCCGTAGATCTTCCTCGCCGAGTTGGCTTCTGGCATCTGAGAGGAGACCGGGAACTCTGGGAGAACATTGAGAGCAGAGTGGTCTTTATTGCTCCCCATTCTCTCCGTGAATTTATATACGCATCTATAAAAACACGGTAGAACATGAAGAAGTTTCGGAAGGTGCTGGACGGCTTGACCACCTCCTCTCCGGGAGGGACTATCGGCTCCCCGTCGTGCGGCAGCGCGGCAGGGACTCCTACCGCGGCGCCGACTCCCAAGGAAATCGACGTCCAGGAGACGCTGGTGTCGGAAAACTTTCAGCTGTGTAAGGTGAGTGGATAAGCAGCTTTATCAGGGTATAGACCCCTGTTATCAGAGGAAGCAGTGAGGACCAGCGTCTGCTGTCACTAACAGCATGTAACACAATGGATTCTGGCTTCTCCGCGTCCAAATTAATACATACACAAAGCACTTGTAGACAAAGTGCCAAACAGCTCATAAAGACATGAATGTAGAAGAGACCGGTTGTGTAAAAGTTGAATGGGAAGTTGGTTGAGCTGCGGCGCCAGATTCGGGTCCTGCTGCTGTGTTTGTGTTGAAAGTTCAGCACCATGGGCAGCTCCTCGTTTGCAGCCTCCTGAGAACGAAGCAATAAGAGCAGATGACAGTGTTATGTTGTTGTTGTTTTGTTTTTAGCCTTATTGGCAAACAACTGCGGTTATTCCATTAGTCACCCATTGTTCATCTACATAAAGCTTTGCCCCTGCAGACATGTGTGCACAGCTGGTGAAACTGACATTTGCGTGTGTGCGTGCGTGTGTGTTTGTGTGTGTGCGTATGTGTGTGTGTATGTGATGTTTTTGGATATACTTCACCAGTAGGTGCAGTACTGCTACACTGTATACCCCCCCTCATCAGCATGCTGTGCAGGCTGCAGCACAGCCAGCACACATGTGATAAAAACAATCCACAGGAAGTCAGTGAATAGCAGCTTCCTCCTTGCATCAGCAAGCGGACATAAACGGTGTAGGAGCGATGACATAACCGGTGTCCCTCCCTTGCATTAGAAAAAAAGTGCATAGCAAGCCAGCGGAGGGACCCTGCAGTACTGTCCTAGCTGATGTGATTTTCACTGAGAAGGAGGGAGAGACTGAGGGAGGGAGGCATGTGGATGGGTGGAGGGTAGTGGGTGGTGGGTGTATTTATAGCAGCCTCTGCACCCATTGCAGCCTTTTTCTGGATGCATTTTGGAGCTGACTGCAGCGTTTGTTCATCACCCTTAAAGAAACTGGGTACAATTTGGGATCTGGCACTGAATAATTCATTATTGACTCAAGAGAAACCCGGTTGTTTGAGAAGCTGTTTTATTACGGGCAGAGTGACACTGGTGGACTGGAGCATGTGTGTGTTTGTGCGATCCTGTGCGTGTCTGCGTGGGGGGGGGTATTTCTGTATAGAGAAGCTTGGGGAGGAGAGTGAGGAAGGAGGTTGATTCACAAGCTAAAATTGATGCTGCAGAGCTTCCTGAGCAGGCGGGCAGGAGAAAGTGCTGGAAAAGAACAGCATGATTGCCTTGTCCCATGCAGGAAGCTGCTCCTCCTGAGTGAGTGGCTTAATGCATGGTTGTTTGTAAAGACACTAACATGAATGAGCCTTTCATGAAAAAGCCATAAATGAGCAAAAATGTCCTCCTTTCTACCAACACCACATTTCTGTCATGTTTTTTGTGGTTCGTTTTTGGATTTGTGCAGGTGCGTGTTATATGTCTGCATTTGTGTGTGCATGCTTGTAAAAGGAAGTGTAAGACAACCACAAGGGAGGAAGGGGAAAAAAATGATAACAGCAACAACTATGAGGCAACTATATCCTGATTGTCCATTAACTATTCTTTTCGATAGTATCTAGACTCTCTAACAGGGATGTAAATATATGAGCTGGTAAAGTGTGTGTGGGAGTGTTTGGCATCTTGGCTAACCTGGTGTCCTGGAGTTTCATTGAGTCTGTAATTTCGAGAATGTCATGGAGACAGAGGAGGCAGCGCGACTGGCCTGCGTTTGTTAAATAGCAATTATTTAATTTACCCAAATGATACAGCACAGTGAGATATTTATAGGAATGACCAGCAACCAAGCTAGTACACACAGATGGGTAATAATTAGTGTGGAAACAAACTGTATAGAGACTATGTACAAATTTTACTCTATCCTTCCATCATTGTACTCTGACCATGACAGTGCTATAGTAGTGTGATTATGCAATAGAAAAGGACAGGAAATCAAAGGGCCATGGTTTTAGAGAGGGCGTTATACTGGCTTACCCAACACCACCACCTCGGATTGTTCACATCACTTCTTTGCTTCTTTTCTTACCAATGAACTAAGTAAAAAAAAAAGTAATTTCAATTTTTAAATTTACCGCACTGGGTGAAGTTGTATTTTTTCAAGCTTAACAAAAGCCCGAGGACACAACTCAAAACCATGGATAAATGATGAAAACCAAAAGAGAGAACAAAATGGCAACAACACTTTGCCTCTGGCCAAACTAACAGAAGAGCGACACAAATGCAGACACGAGGAAATGGGAAAATGATGTCTCCATTATCCATCCGATGCACTGTAATTCTCAGAGCTGCAGCAGATCCACCACAGCAGCAAAGTTTCGCACAAAATCCAGAAACCTGTGCTCCGGTCTAAATATCTGGAGCTATATTACTGCTAATGTGCATCTACAGTATGTTGCTATAGATGCTAATACCACAGCATTTTCAGCTTGACAGACTCGGTAGGAATGATGCATTGAATAATAAAACATACAGCAGATGATACAGCTGGTGACATAGGCTCTTTACACAGTTTGAGAGTTGGAAAATCACTAACAACTACTCCTGCCTGTCATAATGACTATCATCTGTTTTCTGCACAGTCTAAAGACCAATCCATATTCCATGTTTCTGCCCCATCACCTCTCTCCCAGCTGTACAATTGTAATCAAATAAAAGTGATGTTTTCCATGTGGCTGCTGTGAAGAGCACACTTCTAACCTCGATGAATGGATTCTATGAACAGTCGCTGATTTAAACTTACACATAGTGGTTTTGACTTATACTGATGCAATGATAGTTCTTGTGTAGCAGGATCCTTCATGTTCAGTGTTATTATATGAATTAGTGTTTGTGATCACACACTTGCAGCAACTTACAACAAAAATGTCATTATTACCCTCCTTTGACGAATGCTTGGCTAATCTCCTGCCTGTTGCTGCCATTGGCATTCCCCTTGATGGCATGAGCAGAGAGCCTCTCTGTGGAGGTTTTGCTTGTGTGTGTGTATGTGTGTTTGTGTGTTTAGACAAGTAAAGCAAGAATTACATGCATAGTCCAATATGTATTTTTCGAGGTATCTAAACACATGACCTAAAGCTTATGTGGACTTTATACAGTTGTAATGCATTAATTTTTGCAAGCGATAACATTACGTCATGATAAAATGGTACTACTGCAATAAAAAAAAGGTAGCATTGCCTGAATTGTTAAAAAGTGCACTACTGAGATACCTTGACCCGATTCACATTTCTTTTAGAAGTGATCTCAAATGGGGATTCATGGTTATGCATAACACAACCACATTTAAAACAAGATTTCCTTATAAAAACAGTCGACGTCTATTTGGATGGTGATATGTGATGTGTGTTATATGTCAGTAATGGTCACAGTACTGATACTATGGACAATTCAACACTTAAGATCCTGTCTCTGTCTATATATCAGTCTAATAGGGTTGTGTCTGTAGAGTTTCAGCGATGCTGCCTGCAGGGCTAAATATGATAAATGTTGTGCAGTAAGAAGAAGGTGAAGTGAATATTTGTGCTGAAGCAAACTGTTTCTGTAAAACGCATGGGTGCAGTTCAGAGGTCGGGCCTTTTGGCCCTCCCTCCCTCGAGTCTCTTTCCTCTGACAGTATGATACGTGGGCTGATAAAGATGACATCACCTCACTCCCTCTGCGGCGGGCCCATGAGCTCTCCATGGGTGTGATGACTCAGTGGGTCGACTTCCAGCTAGTCTCACATTACCATGTGTCGGCTGCCTGTCAGAAGCCACAGTGTGGGATCAATTAAGGAGGAGCTGATGTCACAGGGGAAAAGGAGAAGGAGACGAGAGACGTTCAGTAAACTGTCTGCTCGATATTCCGAGTCCATCCTGTGTATGAAAACCTTAACGACTGTATCGTCTCCTACGTTAATTTAACTCTAGCTGCGTGGCTGTGTTTGAGGGAGCCAGAAGAAATAAGCCTCTGTTTGATTTTGTGTGGGCTTTCAGAAGGCTCTGTCCATTCGGTCTGTAGGTGACGGCAGACTGCTTGCCTCTCCTCATGCTGTGCAAATATACTGGAGTGAGCTATTCAAACAGACCTTCATTTCACACAGTTTTCCATCACTCGACTCAGCAGTAACTTTTACCACCACAATTCTCATGCTGTCTAATTCTATTCTTTGAAAAATGAAAACCATCAAACCAGTTTTTCTTCAACTTCAATTTTAAGTTGTAACCACAGATACATTAATGCACAATGGTAAGACCACTTTGGACAACAGTCACAGCTGTGTCGTTTCCTAAAAGGCCAAATTCACAATAACCTTTTTTGTCGTTATCATTTTCGCTTATGTTTCCACGGCAACATCAATTTTCAAGTTTGGGTGGGTGATGAAAAACAATCATCTTAAATCCACTGCTGACCCATGTTTGTCCTCATAAAAGAAAATATATGGTAAAATGAGATGTGAAGTAGCATTTAACCTTTCATGTGGCTTCTCCTATAGAGAAAAGACCTGTTTCAGTAAAACACAGTCTTCAACATATCATCCTTTCCACACACCTGCTGTGGGAGAAAATATGAGCAAGAATGATAAAAACATAACGTTTTAGTACTTGACCAAGACCGCTGAGCTGAAACCTAATTATGGGAAACAATCTCTTTGGAGCTGCAGCGCTCCGAGCTTTAAACCAACGTTGGGGTTTCTTCCCTGCCACTCTGAGTGGTTACTGGATCCATCTGCTCTTAAGAGCTACTCTCAAGTACTTGACAAACCTCATCTGCTGGCTGTATCTGGAGGGTGTATTTAGAAGTTAAAGTTTAGTTTTAATTATTTTTATCTATTTAATAATAAAAGCACAGCTTGGTATAGGATTAAGAGTTCATTAATTACATTTTCTTCTTTTCACTGCAGCGTATTCAGTCAGTAAGTAACTGTGTTTTCAAAGGAGGATTTATTCCCTGTGCTGCAGCGTTGTGTACTGTTTGTTCATCCACTGTGATCAATGGGGCATTTAAGTAGAATGATCCAAATGAAAGTGTTATCTGTATCCTTACAGACAGAACAGATGACGGGCAGTTGCTAAAATGTAATGCTAATAAATTTAATTAACCTAATAAATATGTTTTGCCTTGTGCATGAGAAACAAGTTTTCTTGGCATCATTGTTTTTTAGCTCGTTAAACATTTTCCAATTATTTTGTGTTTCATTCAGGAGGAAGCTTGTTCTTCTTTTTAAATTCTAGTGATTAAGTTTTGCTAAAGTGAGTCTACAGTCTACTTAAGTCTACAGCATCTGACCTATTGTGTCATCCCACCAGCTAACTACGGTAGCTCACAACATAACATTTTTGGAAATATGCATTACACCTTTGCTTTGAAAACCCGCCATGTGTGAATGTGGGTTCTTGGCTATCAGGAAGGGGCAGAGTGGCATTTTGCATTGTACTGTTGTGGGTGGAGACATGTGACTAATTTGTCCACACCCACTTTATCCATCAACCCTACAGCATGATGCTAATGCCATTACTGGCTCCCTGACATGCCTGCTGCTGCGGTTAAAAGGTTAAACCACATATACAGTGCATCCACACATGGCTGGTTTCTGACTCCATGGCTGCATGAATGCATGACATGAAGCCCTGGCACACAATCACAACAATCATCTCCTCCATGCGCACACAACCAGAGAAGATTGCCTTTCGTGTTATAATACAAATAATATATATATGTCGCTATTAAGCCCATGATTTCATCAGAAGGGAGGTGCCATTGCTGTTCATCATGGAGGTGTTGGAGGCTTTGCTCAGGGCAGAGATGTTTACATTTTCACCTTTAGGGAGAAATTCATTTAAGAGACTCTGTGCATCTGACTCCAGTCAGATGCATTGGCTTTCAACAACAGGAAATCAATGTTGATGTTGAAGTTGATGAAGCAGCCATTTGTTAGATTGTACGTTATTTATGCTTTGTTAATGTTATTAAAAAAGCAAGCAAAGAAACTAGTCTTGTGGCTTTTTCGGCTCCTTCTGAATTGTGACAAATTGGACATAGGGCAAACTGTTCAATTCAGTGTCTGCTGTGTGTGTGTGTGTGTGTGTGTGTGTGTGTGTGTGTGTGTGCTCGTCCTCTGCCTTCGCCTCTCCAGTAACACTCCCTTATGGTGTTTCATCTGTCTGTCACACTCATCGTCTCCTCTGCTCTCTCTTCCTCTTCTTGTTCTCCTCTGCTTTCATACGGCGTAAAAAACAGATTCAGTCCATCAAAATTTTACCAAAGTTCTTATTTATCGATGTGATCACTAGACCGTAAAACATATCTTATATTTGAATTAAGATACTATTTGTACACAAAATGCCAACATTAGACTGTATGTTGCAATTAATTACAGCATTTTTCCATCCCACAGGTGAGTAAATATTGAAAGGTGCTCATTATTTCATGTGGACTGAAACTGGATGTCAGCTACTGGCCAGTATATTTGCACAGATGTACATCAATCAACTTTATATTGGTTTGTCACTTAATGCAGCGTGAGTCTGTTCTAGGATTTCATCTCTCCCATAACATCAATATAATATCATCCATTCCCACTTTAATCTTTAATGCACTTTTTAAGTCTGCGCGCATCCAGTCTTAAATTGAACAGCTGCAGTTTATTGACAGCTTCGTTTACTTACTGCCCAAAGGGAGCCGCCTCCTTCACCAGCTGACTGCAGATCAGTCTTGTGACCCACCGTAACAAAGAAACCACAAAGTTGTGACCATGCAATTTACAACATGCCTGATGTCTTCTTGATCAAATCATTGCGATCTGTGTTGGTCAGAAAACCATTTGGTTTGAGGCATGGACACCTCAGCCCAGTGACGCCTGTTTATCGCATTTGTTCCACAAGCTGCTTATGTAAAGTTTTGCCAGTAAACAACAACAATATGCTGCATCTGTCCATGCGGTATTTGTGTGTTTTTTTTTGGACTATGTTTATGTAATAGGCACGCATTAAGGAAAAACAACCTTCCAGCACTTGTATAAGCGTGATAAATAAGTGCACAAAAAAAGCATGCAGACAAAGCACATGTGCAGACAAAGTGTCTTTTCCCAAAGTCCTGTGGCCTCATTCACTGTGTAGTCTGCAGCTCTCATTCTAATGACCCCAATACACACAGCAGGGACGAGGGCATATCCAGGCACATTCATTCGTTTTAATACTTCCGAGCTCTCACGCAGCGTTCTCACCCTGTGTGTCTGTGTATGTGTGTGCGTGTGCATTCATGTGGCATGCAGCAAGCACACACAGCGCTTATTAGATCTTCCCCAGTCTCAGCGATAAATCAACGTCCCCTCATCCTTTAGCGTTCAGCGTGCTGAACAATCGCATCATTCACGACCAAAGACACTGACGATGGTTCTAAAACCAAAAGCTGATCGTTGCCATGTTTGTCTGCTGTTATAGCACATTTGCATTTGTTTCAAATGTGGTTCCTGTCTGACGTCCGGGTGCCAGCCAGTCACTCCTCTGCTGTTTTCCTTTGTATTTTCTGCTGATGAAATGAGCTCCAGGCAAACTTTCATTTGCGCCTTCTGCCATTCTGCCATCGAGGCTCTCGCCGAGTTTATTACTGCAAAGTGGTTTAGACAAATGATGCATATTCCATCACTTTGTTTTCTTCTCACAGCAGGAAAACACTATCAGTTGTCTCTGTTTTATTTGGCCTATGTGAATGACACTGTAATGTATCTCACTAGCGTCACGGCAACTCTTTGTTATCCCATAATCAATATTTAGCTGTAGCTATATGGGTGGTTTCTGAGATGAGAAAGGGCGTTTTAAGAGATCTAATGAAGGTATCTAATGTAGATCTTTTATGTAATAATATGTCAGCGATGAGGCGGAAAAGGCTTGTTGGTGCAACCACCATTAATAGAAAGAGTCAATTTATGGGGTTTTATTAGACACAAAGCCACAGCTGCTCTTCATACCTACCAATAAGCACAGCTTTCTATTTCTATTCTATTAGGCTTCATGATAAACCTGTATAATTATAAGAACTTGAGTTCAGGACTGAACTGTGTTTGTTACTGCAACAGCTGGAACCCAGATGTTTAAAACTGCAACCAAATGACTGTAACCTGTTGTCCTATGCCGGCTGCACGAGACTTACTGTATATTGGATACACATACATACAGCTGTATCCTGGATTTGCATTTTGTCGTTAATGTGACAAAACCATCAAAACACCCTGGACCTGATAAGTGTCTTAAAAAAAAATGAAAGGATAAACCCTTGGTTGGAAAACGAAGCTCCGAGTGTGTCTGATACGAAATGAATGAGATCATGCTGGGTTGTGTAACCACTGTGCGTTTCCAACTCGTTTCACACATTCACAATCCCCTGATCTCCTCTCTCCCATTCCTCCTCCTCTATGTCTTCTCTTCTACCCACATTTAGACATGAATGTTTTTTTTTTGTTTGCGAGTAGATGAAAGGAGCAACCTCAAAATATCTGCTTTCAAACCCTGGCTGTGGGAATCCACGTGTATCTCTGTTTGTTTGATGGATAATGCGTCTGTAAGGTGACTTTGAATGGATGAATGTGATGTGAATACTAAACTAAACTCTGCCCCACTGTGCCTTATTCTGACATTTAGCCTTAAGGAGCGGGTGATAAAACACCTGCGTGAGGCAGAGGCAGCATTCGAACGCACACAGATGACATGAAGTATAATATAAACAGCAAGACAAAAATGTGTGTGTTGTGTTTATGGAGCACACTTTTCATCCCTACACACAGAGATCTTCCAGCTCAGGTTAGAGCTCTGCCACATTTACGTACAAACGTCTCTTATTTATGATCCAGTCTTGACTCTGCCATCACTGACTGTGATTCAAAGGCAGATATGCAGAGTCCTTCATCCAGCAGAGGACATCTACATGGTTCAGGGTTAATTTGCCATTACTATTGCCATGGCAACCCTGAAACACCCCCATTTAAAATTGAAATATCGCTCATACACGTTGGTTTGGATTCAGCCAGGATCTTAGTCTGAGGCACGAGGGCATGGATTTGAGTTGCATAGTCGGTGCTGTGGAGTTATTGTTTTTAATTGTAAACAACTGGAGTTTGTGGTTTGAAAGAACACACTTTTCAATTTCATATTTTCTGAAACAAATGGTATATAATCATGAACACGCATAATTGTGCACCTGGGAAGGTCAGATTACACTGTTCATCTATGTGAACTGTTTTTTCTTGTGACTACAAAATAACTATTTGCCCCAAAGGTGTAGTTTGTGTTATTCTGGTAAATGATACTTTAATGACAACATACAATATATTTATTATTACTGGTAATAAAAATGTGCATGGTGCTGACATGTTAAGAGGAATCTTTACCAGTGACGTCATTGTTTATACTGTAAGTGACAACAAATGGATATTATTTAACCTGCTGCCACTTCAAATTAAAACTTGGTGTCGGACTTTTGCAGTGACTGTGGGTAATAGATTGGAGACTGCTACTATTTTCTCCTGCGCACTATAGATTCAATCCAGTGTCTGCTCTCTGACTCATTGCATTCATACTGTTACTGTTCGGTCCATGTTGGTCCAGACTGGAGCAGGCGCGTGCCACCTTATGACAGCGCGGATCGCTGGTTTGCACATTATCTGGACAGGTGCAACCAGCTGGAGCCTCTCTGTTTGATTAGCGCAGATAACGCAGCTGCACGTGATCGCGTCGGAATCCGCAGAGGCCAACTTCCGCAGTGAAGTGGATCTCCATTTGTTTGCGCCGTGAAGGTTTTTAAACTCCCGCTGCACAAAAACAAAACAAAACAAACAAAAGAAACACGGGTTGAACAGGAACGTGATGTAAACGTTTGTCTGCAGACACATCGAGGTTAGTGGTCGCTCACACATTTAATTATCGCTGAAGTACAACAACGTGCACACTGAGTGTTTCCAGCTTGGCGTCATTTCTGAAAATAAAGCTGCACAAACCTCCAGTGACTAAAACGATAGGTTGTAACTGTGTGGGATTTCTGAGCTACTAATTGGAAACGTGGGTAAACATTGGGAGCACGTGCTCAGACATCACCTGTTATACAGTCCACTGTGGGCATCACTCAGTGGGCACGCGTTTGTCATGTCATATAGGGGAGGCATATGTGTAACCAATGATTCCTGTCTCAGTTACAGTAATATATGGCATGATAGTGACAGGGACCAAGCACATTAACATCACTTTATTATTGTTGTTGTTGTTGTTGTTGTTATCATTATTTCCCTCTTTCATGCTGTGACATCATAATAAGTGCATAATGGTTTCAGTGTTATGCTAAAAAGCTAAAAACAGCTAGCACAGATTGACTAGATGAAAACACATCCTTCCTGGCTGATGTAACCATACTACTAATAATGATGATATCAATAACATTTTATGTACTGTCGTTTTTTATTTTGTCAAAGCCATATTAAAGTAGTGCGGCTTCACATTCCTCATACCACATAGACTGAATGATTATAATCTGCGATACCAGACATGTCCAGGTTGTGTCTTTGTCTGAGAAGGGGGGATTTAATGGTGGGTTTAATGTTAATATAATATTATGCTTGGCAGCTCATAAAGAAAGAAAGAAATGAATGGCTTCCAAAGCATCACGCAGCAAAGGTCAAACAACTCGCGTTAAAATGACAGTGCCAGTACTGTATGATCCAGATTTACAGATCATCTGCACGTGATGTTGGTGAACACGTCCTTCTACATATGTCCAAAGGATGGTCATTATTATTCAGACTCATTGTAATTGCATGCAGCATTCATCTAGTTGATGTGCTGCTGCTACACGTTCCCATCAGCTACCTGTTGACTTTACATGATGATGAATATGGCACATTCCAGATAGTGTTGTCATCCAAAATTGAAAAATTTGATAAAAATGAGTTTTCTGTTTTCAAAGGAGAAATATTAATTTATGCCTTGTGAGTTCCAATCTGCGGTATGTTTCTCTCCATCATTTCTATTTTCCTTTGCTTTCCCCTGCTGTCCACACATTTACTGTTCTCACCATGCATTATTCACTGCGACTGCTTCATTGCGACTGCTTCAAGCTGTACATGGCAAGTGGGGTCCTCATCCATTCCTCCATTTATTTTTGGTCTGTGTACAGACAGCACTTTCCTTGTGATTTTCTTGTGTAGATGAATGTATGTATGTACCATCAAGGCCAGACTGTAGAGTCTGCGCAGTGCATTACTCACGTGCATCAGTACCTTCTCGGTTCCTGCAGTGATCTGCTGCCATGTGCCATATTGAAGGGTGAAGCAGTGAAGCAGTTGGGCCACGTTCAGCTCACAGACTTGACCTGTCTCATTGTAGCTCTGAAGAGGTAGAGAGATAAGAATAGTAAGATAAGAGAATTACATATACAGTATGTTTAACATTATACTAAATCCACCATCCACTGTTAAAGTATAAGTAGCAGGTTATTTGCAGAGTATCTTTTTTTTGTTTTGCAGTGTATTTTATTTCACGTGTTTGCTGTTTTTCAATAAGGACACAGTGTAGAATGGCAAATGCACTAAATTCCATTTGCAAATGTAAAAATAAAGTCTAATTCTAAATAAGATTGCCACATTACAGTTAAATTACTGTTGCACACAAGGAGATGCATCCGCTCAGTCTTTTGGCTGTGGTAGACAAGGATGCTGCTTGCTATTTATAGAACTGGGGGTCTAAACCAGCTCGACAGCTGAATGCTGTGTTGAGAGGGAGGATGGGGGTGACGTGAGGTGGTATTTGTCTTTGGGGAGGGGGTGTCTGTGGGTTATCTGATTGAGCATCAGGCTTCTGTGCATAAAGATTGTGCATGTGTGGAGGGGAGATGACAACACAACAAAGAAACAGAAAAGGGGAGGAGGCGGATTGTGAGTGGTGTTGATGTAATGCAGCCTCTGGCAGCCAAAGCATTGGTCCAATGTGGCGGGTCAACACATAAAGTACAATTGACAGTATTTCTAAATGCATATCCTGGCTGCTACTGTGTTATGGATATAAATTCATTTCTTTATGTTTGACTGAGGATTGATCACATAAATTGATAAGATGTGTTTGTAAACAGCTTCAAAATCCATCTTTATTAGCTACCTCTAATTTTAAGCATTGCAAAACTGCAACAAAATTGTGTTACTTTTGTCAGAAAAAAAGACGACACATAGATCCAGACTGTGGACCTGATCGTACACGTAGACATATACTGTATGTTTGCAAACACACACACAATAAAAAGGGAAAAATAGCTGTATGGTTTTGGCCTTAAAATATGTATGAGGAGCCTTGAGATCCACCAGAGTGAATGTGCTTTTCAGTATATGTGGGGAGTGGCTCTCCTGTAACCCAGCCACTGTGCACTACTGTCAGGGCAAAGACCTAAAGGAGCCTGGTGATAAGACCTGGAGGATGAATGTACGACTGCATGTGTCTGACCCTGTGTGTTTCTTTGCTATGTATGTGAATACACATATAAATGCATATTTGTATGTGTGTGTGTGTTTGTCTATATATATATATGTATATATATATATATATATATATATATATGTAGACACACACACACACTGATCCCAACCATATTAACAAGACAAATACTGACCGCTGTGTCTGTGTGTATATGTATAGATACCATTGACAGTGTGATACCTTCTTTACTTTGGTAATGAATTAATGTTCATATTTCTTCCCCCATTTGTATGCAAGATACTTGCTGTCTGAAATGTAGCAGTGGAACCCTGGCGCGTATGTATTAGCGGCATAACAGATACATGTGCATTTCAAGGACATATAGCCTACTTTTAATTGGGTATGCTGCACACAGTGCCCTTTATAATGAATATAAGACAAGTAAAAAACGTCATGCCTCATCATAATGCAGCTATGAAAATGAAATAAGGGTTAATAGATATTTGGCCCTTGGACTTACATGCAGAAGCTCTTTTTTTAATACACGGGAATGGGAAATATATGCAAATCGGGTGTTGCACAAGGACACCGACAAACAAAGAGCAGCTTGCACCTGTGATACAGTGTGTGTCTGTGTTGTTTCTTTGTGTGTGTTTTACAGCCATGTAATCATCCACAGACTCACGTTATCTTTCCATATCCTTGCCGAATGAGCGCACAAAAAAAATTCACATGTACAAACAAAGGTGTTCAATGCTAGTGATGACAGGTGGGAATTATAATTGTCTACAAATGAAATATTACAGTAAATAATCTCAAACAAAAAGGGACCAACGAACGAGAAAGTAATAAAGATGTT
This sequence comes from Trinectes maculatus, assembly GCA_016785345.1. Lineage (NCBI taxonomy): Eukaryota > Metazoa > Chordata > Actinopteri > Pleuronectiformes > Achiridae > Trinectes > Trinectes maculatus. The sequence continues at coordinate 518,295 of JAFBJQ010003502.1, forward strand.
TCATTGCCGTAATGTGGAGCAGGGTTGTGAATTCAGTCGCCACACACCCACATTGATGCTTTTAATTGTGGCTATGTAGATCTCTACTCAGGTTGAAGGTGAGCACTGCTTCTCTGGACATTAGCAACATACACAACAACTGGATCGCTCCTGTTACAGTGCGTTATAGTACATTTTTGAATTAAAAATTAGATTTTTTTTTTTCTAAAGCATAACACTGTTTCATTGTTCAATCACTATGTTCTCTTAGTGGCTGGTGATAAAGCAGTAATATCATGGGGTAACATTACTGTCTTGTCTTTATATCACTCCAGAGCCGATTACTGCAAGCGAGGCACTGCTGGGAAATTTAACATGACTAACAGCAGACAGCTGCAGTGCATCTCAGAGTGTGCATGTGTTCTTTTGTCTAGTCAGACCTTGGCATATCGATATAAAGGCCAGTTCACTTTCAGTTCAATCCAAGCAGCAACAATAACCTGAATATAAGATGAAAAAAATGTAAAGTTAATGTGAAAAAGCATTGTAACGTTGTTTGAAGCTGCACATTCTTCTCTTGTTCATGTTTGCATGATAATGAGGTGAAGGTTGTTTGTGTTTTGAATTATAGTTAATAAAAGATGTCGGCTAATTAAAAATTCGATGCATGCTTGATTTGTGTTCATATTCATAGATGTAATAATGTTATGCAAATGCAGGCAATAGCTGCATTGTGGGTTTCCAGGAGCCTATATAGCAATGTGAATATCACTGGCTCTTTTTTATTTTTGTTGCTTTGTTTTTTAACCATTCCATCTTTATATTTGGTCATTTATTGTTTTAACAGAATAAGAGGTTGTAGTTGTAGTATAAGATGACAGAGCGTCATCTTGGGTCAGTATGCGAACTCATTAAATGATAACATTGTTTGCTTGAAAATACTATTGTTGGTAAGCTGAAATATTGTTGTGTGTCTTTTCATCATAGACTGTGCGTCATGGGTTCCCTTACCAGCCCACTGCATTGGCCTTTGACCCCGTGCAGAAGATCCTGGCCGTCGGATCAAGAACGGGCGGCGTGCGGATGTATCCTTTACTCCTCATCTTGTCACTTCCCTTATTATGTGCTATACTTAAATAGAACAAGAACAATAAACCCATGAGCTATAACAATAATCCCTAAATTATTGGTCATTTGATAATAGTAAATAATAGTTATTAATACTATAACGTAAAGCATATACAATACAGAAATTAACACTCATTTAGCATAAATAACAACATAGTTATAGCTCATAGTTATAATGTGTTTACTTCTAAGCAGATCTGTAGCATTTCAAGCATTTCCAGGCAAGGGACCCCTCTTCTCTTACTCATCCTCAAGGTCAAGGCCAAGGTCAACTGCCTGAGGGGCAAATTGCGGTACAGCTAGCAGCATGCACAAAAAACAACAAAAAAACCAAAACAGACACAACAGAGTAAAAAGGAGACCAAACCAGCTGGTGAAAGTGATAGTCAAAATGGATTTTCATAAAAGTAGAATCAACATTAAAAAGGCGCAGCTTGGGAATACAATGCGTTGATGGGCTTTTTTTGTAGATAGCGTCAATGTGTGGATCGACTGGCAGTTGTTGTTGGTTGTCTATCACTGTTTGTGGAAAGCTAGTGGGATTTTTTTCTGACGTCCAATATCATTTCTTTTGTTTTAGACAAATGCCCATCCCTCTCTCCGCCCTGTCATTTCATTTTGCTCGCCTGTCATGTTCCAGGCGCAGAACCTCGCGTCCAGCAGCCCATCCCCTGGGTCACCAGGTCACATGGATGGGAGAGGACGTGTAAGTGCAACCCAGGTAGGATCTCACACTCTCATAAATACCCAGGCTTCCCAGTATCCCTTTAGGGAACCAGGGACTGAGGCAAGAAACAATTATTGATGCTACAGCAGCTGCACTGCAGGCCCTGCTGGGGTAATCGAGGGATAGACTGAGCCATCTCTGTACTGAAAACAACAGGGGGAAAAAAAAGAGACATGACGGAGGGAGATGTAACAATCGTAGTGCGTTTGAAAGAGAAACCAATGGAGAATAGGATGAATTGTGCGACGGAGGGTAAAAGTGAACTGATGTGCATGATGACAGGGAATAGCTGATGAAAAGAGGCCAAAATGTGGCTTGATTACGTGATAAGCTCAGCTGAATGTAGATATTGATATCCATTAGCCCCTCCCCCTCATCTTAATCCATCCCTTTTCTCTATATCTCTCTAATGAATGCCTGACTGGAAGGCAAGCCTGAGATTCCAGCTGGATTGATGCCCTTGAGTGGCTTATTGTTTGCATTGACATGCTGCACACACCTTCCTCCGCTCCCATGTGGCCCGTCGATGACTTTCTCTTTCAGACGCATGCTGTCATGAACAACAAATCTATTTTGTCTTGATCTTATTCTGCTATATCCTACATTTTACATTGTCTTCCAGGGGATGCTTTTTTCCCTTTTGTTTCTGCCTGTGTTTACTCCATTCACCTTCCCTGTGTCCTTCACAGCCTGTCTTCCTTCTCTTACTATGGCGTTGGCTTTTCTCTGTATTGACACTGTTTCTTATTGCATCTCTGCTGCTGTAATAATAACTGTACACAGCTGCTAACCATTGCAGGAATTCTCTCATGCTGTATATCTGCTTCATAAGTGGTAGAATAGTCCTGGCTTTTGCTTTTGTTCTCTTTTGCTGCTTTTATTTTCCTCATCCAGTCTCACCACAAGCAGTTCAACGCTAGAACCTTGTGTCTTTCACTTTTTATTATTTGGGAAGAATGAATACCCTGTGCCTGGTTGTGTTCATCCCTCACTGCTTAAAGTCAAACATTCCGACGACTCTTCTGTCGGAGTGTGTTGGACTGCAGTTATGTGGGCTCTCTGTGGGAGGTGCCTTCATCCACTGTGTGGTGTGTAGGCATGCTTCAAGTGCACATTTCAGTATTGGCAAACAAGTGATATATAACATACCTGAGTCACGTCTCTGGCTTTCTCAGAAAACGTTTGGATCCTTTGTGCAACTTGTACCTGGTTCATACCTTCTGCTTAGTGCATGACCCCCTGGAGCCACAGCTTCCACAGTGTTGACTGAATACGTTAGAATATGGTTTGTATTACGTATAATCGTCAGATCTCTTTAAAAAAGAAATATATCTAAACTTAATTAAGCATACCAGTCTGTCACCTCCATGTTTCAACACACATTAATATTATCTGAGGTTAAAACCGCAGCAGAGCCAGTCAGGTGGAATCAATTGTTTTTCCCAAGTGAATCTTCTACAGTCTGGTTTCCTGGTACACATTATTAGGCACAGTGATTTTTTTTGTATTGTCATTGTCAGTGTTATTCCTTTTTTGCATTTTCCCAATGACAAATTATCCTTTTTAAATCGCATCTTATGTCTAATCATAATTTTGCATCGGGTGGCAGGAACCTTAACCCTCCAAATAATCATCAAGAAACACTGCAGGTGTTGTGCATTGCTTTGTTTTGACAGTGTTGATAATGTGTGTGTGTGTGTAGGTTGTATAAATGCCACATATTTATGGTGATTGGTTGAGACAGACACAAAAGGCCTGGTTCAGCTCTGGTGAATGGTGCATAGTGACGATGTCATCAGGGCTGGTGCAGTGTGTTGGCAGTGAGGATCTCTGCAGTGGACTCCTCGGATACTCCTCCCTGTGCTATCTGATTACCAAGATATGCTGATATTTGGTTTATTGACAGCACATAGGGAAGAGAGAGTTCAGCAAGTGTTGTGTGTGCGCATGCATCTATGTGTGCTATTTGCATGTGTCAATATTGTCACTGTCTCTGTGCACAAGTGTGTATGTGTGGCTGCATGTGTGTTTGTCACCTATTGACTTGCGTGTTAGTACAGTGACAGTGGATTTCGTTTCAAAAAAGGGGGGGCTCAGTTAATAGAAATGTCCAGAGTCTGTTCGATGGTCACTTCTCATAGTGATAAATCAGGCGATGAATGAGGTGAGTGACTGGTTGAGAAATGGAAAACAATGGTGGGAGGGAGGAAGATGACAGAAGAGGTTTCCTCTTGTCATCGAAGGCTTGTTTACGCCACATGGGACTATTAACACTGACCTGGTGTATTTTCTTTTTTTTGTTTGAGACGTGACTTGGTCTGGGTGAAAAATCTATGTGATTGCTTACCAACTTTTGGTGTTTGTGTTTTATTGTGATGATGTGATCATGAGTAATATATGTAAGGTTAGGATTAACATGCAATCATATAAAAATCATGATTGATGCAGTTTCTGTCACTATCAGTTTGCAGGTTTATCGTGTAAAGAGCTACAGTGAGTAAAGACCATTAGGTTGATCTTTTTCATGTATTGCAGGACTGTATTAGATTACTTTCAGCCTGGTATGCCAAATGAATTGAGTGTGAATTATACAGAAACCTAATTCTGTTACCCTTAAATGTCGTTGGATAGAAATATCATCAACTAAAGCTGATAGTGCATGTTGTCTTCTGTCAACTCAAGGCACTGCCAAGACCTCAGTGTTGACAACACTCATTCAGCTTACTGATGCTGATGGGTACAAAGGTGACTGCAGCTGTATTTTTAGGGCCAAATTCTCTCATTACACCCGCATGACCAGGAGCGAGCAATTAGTAGACCTAATTTGACCAGTGGACCATGAGCGGACAATGGGAAGAGGTGACTGTGTAAACACAGGGCGACTATTACAGTGCATTATTAATCACAGCCCCCCCTCCTGTGTGTGTGTGTGTGTGTGTGTGTGTGTGTGTGTGTGTGTGTGTGTGTGTGTGTGAGAGAGACACAGTTACACAAACAGCAACATTAGATCGTCATCAATTAAGCATTTGTTGTTTTCACACTGTGCGGTTGGCTTTGCTGACTGTGTGAGCAGGCCTGCAAACGTAAACACTATAATATTCAATCAGCGGCTCAGGAGCTCAGCTCCTACAGACGGCTGCCGGTGTCATAATCAGACACCTCCCAGATTAAGAGCATCGGGTGCGTTTGCCCAAAATATGCTCTATTTACATAATTTCTGTCGCCAGTGTTAACGCAAATCTCCACACAGCTCATTATCAACACCCTTGTTGTCATGGTTATGAGCCCAGGCACACATCATCACAGTGAAACAAGTAGAGTCCTGCCCAGTGAGTCCGTCTTGATTCAATTACTCATAATAGGATTTGCAGCCCTCTATTTGTAAACTAGAATAATAGCAGCTTTTACTGCCAGAAGGAAGTGCGGAAACGAAAGTGTTGTTTTATTGTGGGACAGAGAAGGGGGGATAAAAGCAGCAATATTGAACTATTCATAACCACACACTCCGCTCTATCCAACCCTACTTTACATTTCTGCCTGTGCACAATTATAGAATAATGGCTTTATCCTGTGGTTCAGCACTGGATTGAAGGAAATGTATAATGTATATATTTATTCTGAATAAGAATTGAATAGAATTGTCATTCAATCACTGTTTTATGAAGGGATTAGTACTGCAACAAATGATTATTAGCAAATTAATTACTTATTGGTTTATCGTAATTGATCCATCGAGTTGGCAAGACCGCCTGGAAGTAACAAGTTGTGCAGAAACCACATTATTGACTTGAAAAGACGAACTAATGATAAAGATGACTTCTTTTCGTGTTTCATTCAGAAAGTGAGATGCTTACATAGAAGATGCATAGAAAATATTGTTTGTTTGGATGGTGCAAAGTTTTGCTTCGATTCTGCTAATTCATCCAAGTCTATAGCTGTGCGTGTTCTTGTGAGGAGCATGTAGTTATCTCCTTTTCACAGATACAATATGTACCCACCACCTGGCCTCTCTGCACAAGAGAGCGAACACCCCCCAAACCCGTAAATGGACAGGCCTTCATTAAATGATCATGAAAAACAGGTTTAAAGAATAGGCTCGAAGGAGAAGAGGAGCCCGTATGAAAAGTTAATTTCAGGGTTTTGTTGGTGTGACTTTTACACAGTGTGGACCTGCAAAAAATTAAAAAAAGTTACAGAGTCACAGATTACTGTCCCTTTATTAGTTTTGTAAGACAACCCAGGTACCAAATTTGTCATTAACCTATTTCTTGCTTTTGTCCCTCCTACTTTTGATCCTCATCGGCCCTCTGGGTTTCATTAACACTGGTATTTTAGGTTTGGTTAGAAGACCACTCATTTCCTTCCAGCTATATAATGATCTAATTTGTAGAGCTGTTACATTCAGAGGGGAAAAGAAAAGTACCCATTACCCCATGACAATGCGCTGTAGTTTGTATCCGTTGTCTGTATGCTCTTGGCTGTAAGATGAGAGGAGCAAGCGACAGTGTCAAGGTGCATTTTCTTTTTCCTAAATTTCAGTTTGTTCTGCACAGTGACTCCTGTGTCTCCGCCTACTCTCTGGTAGTTAGTCCTGTATAGTCTTTAATCAATGGAACAATGCTGCAATCTATATCTATATTTTCATTTATGTCCATTTAAAGGACTGTGAAAATATACACAATGTTTTTTTTATAAGTCCCTTAAAACCCAATCTGACTTTGTTGCAAACAGTGTAAAATTAATTGCAGAAAATTCCAGTTTCTCCATTATACCAAAATTTTTGGAAAATGTGATTTGTTCGTGAATGAAAAGTGTCATCGCCAAAGTGTTAAACATAGTAATTGAATTGAGACGGGAGGAGAGTGGATTCTTCACGTCTGCAGCTCAATGTGCCAAGATAGTTTCAGTGGAGCTCGATTGCATTCATGTCATCTGCAGCCACTCATGTGTTAAATAGCAGCTGGAGGAGGAGAGGCCCTGTTGTCTTTTGTGTTCTGATGCAAATTAGGAAGCGCGGAGTAGAGAAATGAACAAAATGTACAGTATAGTTATTGTACTGCGCTTTGTTCCACATAGATCTAAACTGACAAGAGAGTGCATATATATGCAACTACTGTACATATATAGACAGTCAGACCTTAGATTGTAAAATCCCTGCTGTCATGTTTACTCTAGATGTCTGTGCTATCATTTAAATGATTTACTAATTGCTTTCCATTCTCATCATCATCCTTATCTTGTTTTGTTTTTCTTTTTGCTCCTTGCTACTCCGTCCACTCTGGTACGGATGGCGAGGTAGATGAGCAACAAAAGGGCAGCCGACTATTAATAGCACCCAGCGAATAGTCTTCAGGAATAGGAAATGCCAGTGGTGGAGTTCCGCAGTCCATCCACTGCTACACAATACCCTGCCAAAGGTGGAGTCATTCTCTGAAGCTGCGTTTTTCAATTTGTCCCTTAGAGTCAAAGATCACGAGCTGCATTTTAGACACTTTGTGGACTGACTCCTACCAGTCTTACACAACAAGAACAATGTAATAGCTGAGCAGATAAATAGGTTTGTTGTGCTTCACTAGTAGAATTCACTGTGCTCCTCCAAATGGGCTTCAGTGCATATATCCAGCAGTTTGAATTCAAGCCTGCATTTAGAATAGTACTATAGATTTTTAAAAATATTCATATGTTTAGGTTTGTCATATTGTTTTTTTTCATTATGCTTGAGCTGGCAGGCTGACCCTTATTAAGACTGCTTGCTGACCTTTACTGCAGAAAGGTCACTGAAAGCTGCTGTGGTTGCTGCACTGTGAGATCAGTGACAACGAGCAGACAGCATTCTAAAAACTGCTCAGTTGAAACGCCAACATGGAAATGTTAGTCAGCTGTTCTCATGACTCATTTGAAAACACATCATCAGCCCACACTGATGTTCAGGTATGAGGACTTGCTGTGTAAATAAAGGAGTACTGTTACAAAGAAAGAGACGGGGTCTACTGATGTTATATATATCACACTGCGGCCTCTGACTTCAGTGGCATCCTGTTGTTTGTACTGTGCTGTACCCTCCAGCCGAGAGCATCGTGAAATGGAAGCGAAAACAAAATGTAAAGAAAAGGCCTGTATGCATCAGCGTGGCTGCCTACGCTTATGTGTGTGCATGACCATGAATATATATGAGCCGTCAATACCCTACCACAACAGGTGGATACCCTGAGTGGGCAGAGGGGATGTGGTGCGGAGAGAGGTAATTAAATGGAGCCCAGTGTTAAAGAGGATGAGCTCTCCTTTCTTTAAGGCGAGTGAAGTGCATCGTGCAGGGCGAAGCATCACGCAAAGCATCACGCAAAGCACAGCTCTGTGCTGGAAAGATATACTTTCCACAGTCGCTAAGCTGTATGAAGTCATTCAGCTGATTAACAGCAGGACGTTGACCTAGCTGCTGGCTCTGATTAGCGTAAGTTGCTTTGTCAACGCAATCAAGCACGCCGGATCTACTGGCTAAATTTGTGCGACCAACATTAGACCGTCACCATTCATTAATCCCCACTCTCTCTCCTTTACTCGTTTCTTTACTGTGTTGTGTAAATGTAGAATGATGCACAAATGGGTGGATCTATTTCAAGGAGTGTGTAAAAATTCCTACTTCCGACCGTTCATTCCCATCACTCCTCTCTTGGTGTTTTCATCCATTTCATTACCATAGAAGAAATGGATGGCCACTGTTGCACCTGTCTCACCTCTCACAATTACAGAAACTGATATAAACTGAAACTCTTTTACACCAATTAGCACATATTTGAGCTGCTTTACATTCATGCTTTACCGTGAGGACAGTCTTCGTTGTTTACTGTATCCATGTCTTTGTATGAAGCCACTTTATTCTCAAATAATGTGCTATGAGTTTATGTTCATGTGGTTAGATTCCCGTCCCCTCTCCCTGACATTGTACCACTTTACGGTGTAGTTTAGTGGCAAATATGCAAATGAAGCCAGGATCTGGCCGTTATCGGCACAAACCGCAAAGAAATTCTGGGAATGCAATTAGCTGGGCTGCCAATGCAATGGTGCATGTAATCTGCAAGTCTTTAATTAGATCAGATTCCATGTCCATTTGAATTATATGATTCGGCTTGTTGGGACTTATGTTTGCGCCACGTGATGGTGAAGAGGTGTGTGTCTGTATGCAGAGCTCTTCACCGCGCAGCCGGAGAAGGCATGAGGAGTGGATGATGGGTAGAAAGAGGAAGGAGACTTTGCGACAGACAGGAAACAGTGAGCAGCTCTGTGCTCTTATCGCTGCACGCACCGATGTCACATGGAAAACAGTGTGCATTTCAGCACAGTGGAAAACTGGAGTGTTAGACTGTGTCTGGAATTAAAAAGTCAAGAAATAAATAAAAAAAAACATACGGAGCTATAGCTTTTCAACAGTTCCTTTAAATTTTGAGTAATTTCAGAAGACCATGTCTTCTGTCTCCCAATTAAAACATATACCGAATTTCTTAATTACACAAAATATGTAATTTTGCTACTTCAATGCCAAGACAAACCACTGACACTTCAAATGAAATCAAACGTTTCCCTGTCATCTTGGTATATGTGCCGTGTTTGCTCTACGTCCACTTATCCTTGCAGTTAGATTTCTCTAACTGACCCTTAATATCCGGCCATTTCACACAGCGCAGCGCCTGTCGTCTTGTTTATTTCATCAGATAAATCATGTATTAGATAAGAGATGAAAAGATACTTTGCCTTTTTACCAACAGAATAAGATGCAGCAGCGGATTTCCAGACTTTTCAGCTGTTTGTGTTTTTGTGGCAGTAACAGCAAGAAAGTGGAGGGTTTATTGTTTCATGCATAGAAAAATAGCGAGACTGTCAAGTCTGAATTAGAACAGGATCGAGAAAATAGACTTTACAAGGTGAAACAAAGAGGTGACAACTGGAAAACTAGTGTCTTAGCAAGATGTTAAATCACCACTCACAGACAGGAAAGATTAAATGCACACTGACGTATATAAACAGTACTGGAGGGATGAACACTGTTCAACCAGAAGTGAAGACTATAACATATGATTCACATATTTTTTTTTTAAATACTCATTAAACCACTGACCCAGAGCAACTCTCCATTGATTTACAGTGATCTTTCCCTGTAAGGGGATGACTGGACCTAAACCTTCAGGAGCGTAGCTATCATGTCAGAAGTGAGGGGGAGTTGCAGTAAAAAAAAAAAAATGCAATGAAAATTTTAATTTCGATTAAAAGCTATGGGCCACAGCTCTGAAGTAGCTGAGCAAACTAATATGAAAGTCACTTTAATCCTTTTGATAATAATTTAGCCTGGTCTCGCCTCACCTGTGAAGCCCTGCGCTTGACCATCAGTGCTCTCTGCCTCGTCTCTGCAAAACCCATTAATATAAATTGTTTGCAAGGCAAAATGAAAATTCATAGCACATGCTAGGGAGGGTTGGGGCTTCTCCTGCTATAACGAGAGCTAATAGCCTTTTAATAGTTACAGTGCTAATTAATTTGGTTTGATTTACAGGATTGACTGGTTTGCTGTATGTGCTCGGGGCAGTATAGTCAGTGCATATCGCTGCTTTGCACTTGCAGAAGCAGCAGCATCATTACTGTGTCTAAGTCACCCCTTCACTATAGGGGTCAAGCATTCAGGCCAGTACCCGTGTATGCTGCACACGCACTTGGGAATATGGTGAGACATGACTCATCTGACCATATCAACCTGTGGTTTTTGCTCCACTGAGGGGTTAACGACTGCAGCCACACTGTAATAATCCCTCTCAATGGGACTGCTCTTGCTATCAATCTGATCACGTCCTTCACCGACACTGAAGGAGCTGTCATTTCTCTGGTTTTCCTTACATAACGATGCCATGCATTGAGCATCGCGGCCAAGGCAACGTGAGCTGTGGACCACAGTTTTTGACCATGTCTTTCCCATCTACTGTATCTAAATGCAGGAGTTGTTTTAACTGCTATTCTAATTGAAACGTAGGTCAGAACCCTCCCCCAGTGTCACTGAGATTTTTATCTTCCTGCCACAGTGATAAAAAAAAAAATCAGAATCAGCTGTGCCTGCTCAGCAGAATTTTGACTCTGTCGGTGCCACAGGGGGATGTTAATTATTTAATTTTACCCTGCAGCACACCTGTGTGGAAGCATCTGCATTTATCACGTGTCTCTACTCATGTATTCCAGTTTTCCCCCCTCATCCATCACCCTCTCTTAGTAAACACACCACCTGTTAATAATAAGTCTCAACCGAGAACAAGGAGTAGACTTTTCTACTGTGGTTTCCTAATATCGACTGTGCGTCATGCCGTCGTATATTTCCTCATGACTTACTGTTTATTATTTTAGACATTTATATGCACAGGACGTTTGCTGACTTTATGGGTCGAGACTGAACGCACCATTAAACCTCTGAGCGGATTGATCGTTGGTTCCTGAGTATGTTGAGTCTTCAGGAAAGGCAGGTTGCATTCTTCAGAGGAGATATTCAATTCGTCCGGCCTTGTTGGCCTGTCATAACATATTGGATCCGGCTTCTGAATCAGGACACAGGTGGTGTTTATCATAGTTACGGTTATGTCTGTGTACATCCTCTATCTGAGGTTCAGCCTTCATTTACACCCAACATTTTTTACATGAATGCAGGAAGTTGTACTTTTGAAAGTTGGGTTCTTAATTCATGTTTTAAAACACATGTTGTATATAGTGCATAAGCAGGGGAGAACTGATCAAAGCTTTAAGAACTCATAAACACAATCTGAAATGGAATAATTATAATGGATTTAATCAAGCTGATATCTCTGTTTATGTTTTGTTGAAGGACAGTTTTAAATACAGTTTTTAATTATCTGTGGTTCAGCTTAATCAAATCTGAACTAAACAAAGGCTTGAATTAAAGGTGACCACATAAAGGCCTATAGTGATAAGCTTTAGTTCAGGGCTGGAGAATATTGGAGTGAGGGCTCTGGTGGAAATGGCGAGTGGCTGGGCTGAGGTGAGCTGAGCGGGGACTGAAGGCTGGGTGAAAGGGCAGCTGGCAGAGCTGAGCAGAGCAGGGAGTGAAGGCAGATAAGCTGACAGGTGAGATGGGGGATAGAGGGAAACTGGAGGCCAGCGGAGATGAGTGGCAGGTGGAGAGTGGAGCGGGGAAGCAGGCAGGGGATGATCCTCAGGCTCAGAGTAACGCGGGTTAGTTCAAAGCAAACACACGTGCAGGAAAACCCACTGTACCAAACTGCCTGAAGCAATGGCAAAGAGTGGATGAAGACGCGAGGCGGATGTACTGCTGAGCTGTCACATCCACGATGGAGTCAAACATAAACATACACAGTCAGAGAGAGACACACAGGTGAGGACAGAAGACACAGAGGCAGGTAAAAACACTAGAAACACAAGGAAAGAAATGGAGTTGACCTCCCTGTCATATGTAACTCACATAACAGAGGTGAAGGGTGGCCTCCAAAACATCTGTCCCCGCATAGTCCTTGTTGTTTTGTTTATTTAGATATTTACTTTTTTTTTTGCTAACAGAATATGCAGAGTATTCACGTATCTGCATTTACAAGCATGTAGCATTATTCAGGTTTTTAATTCAGTAGAATGATCGAGCACAAAAAAATCCCATTGTGCCATTTTCATTCTTGTTGTTTTGATTGCTGTTGTTTTGATTGCTGTTCTTCCTCCGCTGTACACAGTTCACAATACACAGTACACAATACATGATCCACAAAACCTGGAGACTCTTTGTAGTTGAACAACTTATTCCAGTTATGCAGACGTTATCTTCATTGCTCTGTGAGGAGGCTTTTAGGCATCAAGGGTTATACAGAAGGAGAAGTGGATCTGACTTTGTCATGTTGCCATGGCAACATAAACACTGTCTCATGTGGACAGCCCAGATGTACCTGGCCATCCATTTTGTTTATCAGATAAAAGAGCAAATCGAATGAAGAACTTAAGTTTAATGATAGAATAATTAATGATTCTAATTATTCATCACATTAACGACCTTTAATAATCTGTTATGAAAACCTGTCTCTGAATCAGTGGACCACAGAAGCTGAAACACGTTCAGAAAAGAATAGACTGTTGCTTGTCAATATTATGATGAAGCTAAGACACAACACGTGTCCTTGGTGAACAGAAACGGTGCTGTGACCGTCAACAGTGTCAAAAGGTGAGACAGTGCAGTGAAGCCCATCACATCTCATTAATTCATCCTGTCTATCACCAAAACAGTAGACCTTAGCCAAAGGGCTTTTACTGATGCCAGCTGCCTCCCTCCTTAATTTGATTCCCCACCTCATCACCCGGGACTACAGCAGCCAGCCACTGAGCTGTCCGGCCATTTTGTTCAGGCATCTGCTGGTGAAGACAAAGGGACTATTGTTGTTGCCTTTTTCACGTCTCCATCGATCCGCTCAAATTGACTGCAGGTGCATTGAGGAGGAGGACACAGTTTTCTCCCACTCACCTTTTGTAGGGCCGAAAAAAGGCGAGAAATTGGAGAGGAGAGTGTGGTGTAGGAGAATCACTGTAAAATATGAGATTTAAAAAAAAGAGTAGATGCATCTTGACATGGAAATGTTTTTTTTTGTTTTGTTTCTAGTCAGGATTGTATTTGGGATTATAAAATATACTGTTTTCCCATAGGCTCCACAGGATCGAGTGGGTTTCGGGGAAAACACCCAAATATCAACATCTCTGCAAGTTCTGTTAAAATAATTTGGTTTGAACATTTAATTAGTATTTAATTTATAATTTTTTGTACGCTCCAGTGACTAACCCGAACCCTTAAGCATCCACAGTTTGGCTATTTCTGGTGAAAGAGTTGAGGCAGGGAGAGCATCGTTTTTAAGGAATGTTCAATCAAAGTTCTCTGCACTCTGAGGTCGTTGGCTGAAAACCACAGTGATTTGGAGCGAGCTCTCACCCACAGCTGCACTTTTGGCCTTCACCCACCCCTCCGTCACCTACAGCGTTAGATGAGAGGGCGGAGGATGTGGGAGAAGCAAGTGACTGGAGTCACCAGAGTGATCAGGAGTGATGCATCCTGGTCCACTCAGCCATCGGTGTTGTCTGGGATGAGGGTGCGGGTACATTGCGTTCCTCTTTTTGAAGCAGTGATCTTTGTGACTTCATACCAGGCCCTCTGCTCTTGGCGGCCATGCCTGAAAGCAGAGTGGAGATAGGCGAGGACAAATGCCAATTGCTGCCATTTCTGCCGGCTCTCTTGTCTCGTGCTCTGGCTGATAGGTGGCTTTTTTTATCTGCTCTGTCGGCCCCTTAGAGATGGGGCCGGGTGATAAAAGGGGCAGACCGGGGAGAAACAAATTCCCAGAGACAGATAAGAAGACACTGCAGGTTGTGAAAGAGGGAAATGTGGAGTGGGAATCTGACAGAACAGGATAGAACAGGGTGAAACAGAGGTGCGGTTGATGATGAATTTCCTTTTAATGCAAATGTCTGAGTGCTACTCCACTGTTGACAGATTAGATTAGAGGTGATAATTCTGTCCGGTGTTCCGTTGTTTTATTTCCAATGTTTCCTCCCTTTTTTTAAGCGTTCTACAATTTAAATAAATGAGATATTTAGATATTTGGTAATAGTCTCTGGGGGGTGAAGCAATCTAATCTCTCAGCGGTGCTTCTTTGTGTTGTGCGTGTACCCACGAGTAGGAGGAAAAAGGTTGCCAGAGGTGACGGAGGCTCTTTAGAAAAGGATGCACGCCTCCAAGAGTAAGCAGGCGATCGCTGTAGGTGTGTATGTGGGAACACCGGGGTGAATGCAGGGACACCTGCACAGAAAGAGTTTGGAACCGGAGATCGTTTTTGGCAGCGTCGCAGGATCGGGCCGTTTTATCTTCCCACATTGTGACTCACCATTTGTCAGCCACACAGTTTACATTTCAAAGCGTGGCGATAAAAAGATGAGAGGGGAATGGGGGGAAGAAGCATCGTCGGGGAGAACGAGCGAAGTGGGAGTCAGACGGTTTTAATTTCAACATCGACTCTTGTCTCTGCCTAATACAAAGCTGTATCATTTCAATGAAAATGATAACTCGTATGTTTTTTTGCTCAGAGAATGATAAATGACCTGTTTAGTCCCCAAGGGGTGTGTAGACGTGTAGTAAATGTGTGTTTTGAAAAAGAATATGTTGTGTGCATGCGAGTAGTGCTTCATAGCTACAGGCCTCGCGACAAAAGAAGTTTCAAAGTGCAAGTTTAATCTTTTAATTTAGGATTATTTCTTTTTAGATGTTTGCATTTGTCACAGAAAGGATGTGTAGTCATTAAAAAATATTTTTGTATATTTGGTTGTATTAAGGCAAATATTACACCACAGCTACATTTCTTAGTCCTACTTGTTGACATTTTTTTATTTTCTAATCAGTATCGCCATCAGCGATCGCCATCATCATGTTGTTTGTCTTTGAATGTATACGTGGGTGTGTACTGCACAGGGCATCCCGAGGTCAGTGCATCTTAATCTATTGAGTGAAGACCCACCAAATCAATTAATATGAAATCCTTCTATATGAAGCGTTATCAGGCCCTGAACGACGCTTCTGCTTCTAATGTAATTTGATGGAGACCATGTTCACACATCCTCCACATCAGCGTCTCAGGGCACAGTGTAAGGACAGTACAGATAGCATGTTATAACCTTGTTACACATGGTTGGTTGGCAACGTGTGTGCGTGTGTAGGAGGACTGCTGTGCTTGGGCAACTGCCATAAGCAATCACCATCATCATGTGCCAAGTAATAATGTGTCAGGATTGGAATTGTGTGCAGTAAATACCTGGCAGCGATCACACTTGTTTTGTAGTATGGTTTCGTAAACGTGTGCGTGTTAGACTGACAAGGTTACAAAGGTTACACAGCAGCATAATACCTGTTTAATACTGAGAACGTGTATTGATCTCGATAATTGACTCTTTCTCACGCTGTTCGTATTTCAACATACTTGTGGTAGCTTGTGATCTGTCTGATGGGTCACATAGAGAATTGTATAAGCCGTGATTTATATGAAAATGTGTAGTCAACACATCGAAACAGTAACATGAGTGTGTACACGCCGCTTCATGTACTTGATGACTTTTCTGTTTCCTTCCCCTCGATGAGCACCACCGAGCTCTCAGCTGTCTGTCACCCAACAGCAAAGCTTTATGGAGCGTTTCTGATTGCTGCTCTCAGGGGGATTGGGGGAGGGGGGGGGGGGCTCAGAGGGGGGGGGGGGGGGGGGGGTCTCAGACAGCCACACTGTTTGCCTCGCACTGAAGGGCTTGTAGAGCTTGTTTAGGTATGCAGCGTGTGACATGATAAACTGGCCACATTAATAAACCCCCTTGCGAAATGAGGAGTCACCGAATATACCCGACATGGGAAAAGCGGCAATAAAAAAACAATTAAAACTGCATCTGTGGTTATAAAGTTTGCTGATAGGCTGACTAAATATCAGTAGACAGGTGGGCACACACTTCGGGGGTGGGGGGTGGGGGCAGAGACAGCACAGAGCACAGGAGAGTCTAAAAGTCTGAGGTTCTATACATAATCGCACTGATGAAAATAGCATCTGATTGGAGCCACTCAGTCACCCACCTGGCGACAGGCTTTACAAGCAGCATGAGCTGCGGTGAGTGTGGCAGACAGCTTCCCCTGTGCTGCTTAGCCCTGGAGCAGAGCCACAGTTAGCAGCCCTGATAACTGCAAAGACACTGAATCTTCTGGCCAGTGACTCGAGACAGGAGTTCTGGCACCTGAAGTGATTACCAGTATCCACTAGCATTGGATTGACTCATCAGTGGCACCATGAGTCATTTTTTATTTATTTTTGTGATTCTCACATTTTCCGCTTTGTATTTTTAGTCTGTGTCCGCTGCGCTTCGTAAATGGGATGTTATTAGGGCTACTGCCAGCAGGGGACCACATGTAGACAACTGTACGCACTGTAGGACTGTTGAGCGACTCGCTAATAGAAAATGTCTGCAACCGAACGTTCAGAAAAAATATTAGTCCGACATTTACCTCATTATTTGACACTCTGGGCACAGGTAGCAAGAATGAAACACCAGGTAATGGCATATAAATAATTCAGAAGATGAAAAAGTGTAGTAGGTCTTTAAGGAAGGTAACTCTCAGTGAGTGTAAATAATATCAGTTAACCTCATTATGCATATGTGGATTTAAATATGAATAATCTCCGTTACAGCGAGATGGTGTCCTCCCGAAATCCAAGATTAGTAGAATTTAATTGAAAATTGTAATGGTTTGCAAGACATCAATCATAGTGACTTTGTTTACACCCGCACATTGAACACCAACCATCGGTTATGATCGATGTGTAGTTTGTGACCACTCCCCGATTCTCATGGCAGTACAGTGACATGACAGTATACAGTATGTACATGCAGCACAGTCATTGATCCGCAATAATCGCAAGGTCAGAACAAAGCTGTGCTGTTTTTTTTGGGTCATATATTTTTAATTACTTGTCAGTGTCTTCGTAAGAGATGTTCACTGCACCTCATCACTGTTTACACACCTGGAGGACGGATCATACATTTTACACATGTACAAAGCAGTTATAGTTGAAATTCTATTGTATTTTAATGGCTGCTGATTGGTCAGATTTTCCTATTAAAACACCTTCATAATCCAGCCTCTCTCTGAAGCACACATGGTTTGCTGACCTCGATGTGAACTCTACTAACCAGAATGTGTGAGAGTCAACCTGGGGGAGAACATTTTTATCTTTTCACACCAGTCTTATTGGCACTGCAGAACAGTCATCATATAAGCCCCAAAAGCACACGCAAATACACAAATGATCATTGAATATAATTTACCACCAGGGCCAAGATAAATAAAAGTTAGCAGGGCTTTTTCAGTCTGACCCATCACATGGCTGTGTATGAGTCTGTATTTGTATTTTCAGGCTTGCGAAGAGCAGAGCTGAGCTGAGCTGTTTGTCAAGCACCACAGAGACAAGCCCAGAAAGATTTTCTGCTCCAAAGAATTAAGTGCGACTAATACAAGGTCCTGCTGTGGCCAAGCCTGCCGGGGTGCACGCACCTCCCTCTCAACAATCACACGGCTTCAGCACGCACACATACACATGCAGAGCACAGACACGGTGCAGCAGCCAGTAGAATCTCAAGATCCTCTGTCGCTCTCTCTGGGTAACGTGCGATTTGACAACAGGAGATATCGATTCAGCTGCCTGCCAGGCTTTTTATAGAAGCCAGCACCATCATTACGACCCACAGCCCAGCCCAGCCTCGTCTTCGCGTGCCTCAGTGGCTCCCCATCTCCTCATATATATATATTTATACTATGCAGAGTAAGAGGAATGGGTGACAGAATGAGTTGGAGAGGGCAAGATAATGATGGCTAAACACAGATAAAGGCAGGCAAATGGAGGGATGGAAAGGGATGGAGGGATTGGGAAGGAGACAGAAATGGCAGGGGTTGTGGCCAATAACAGTGGATGTGCAAAGGGAGCTGTGGTAATGGGGGAAACAAAGGGAGGGGGATAACCAAACAAAAGCTTAAATGTGCAAACAAAGAACATTATTGCCTTCATAAGAAATAGAAAAGGTAAAGAGAGAGAGAAGAGGGTGGTGGCCATGACGTGTGGCGAAACGCTGCATGTATGTGCAGAAGCATGCAGATATTTTAACAGCTGCAGTATTAAGCTCGAGTGAGGTTTTACATAATGCCAGGTAATATCCATAATCAATTTTCTCCCTAGAGCAGAAAATATCTTTAATACCTTTCAAAACACATTTTCGAGGTTTCTTGCTGCCACTACCATTTTTAGAAATATAAGTATGCAAATATAATCCTTAGCGTATGCAGGGACTTCGATTAGTTGACGTGTGTATGCAAATGTGTGGGGGAGTGATGCTGCCATGCTGTGATTTTTTAATTATGTTTTTTATATCTTTAAATGCAAATGATGAGCGTAAGGTTACAAAAAAAAAAAACCCATTAACTCGGTTATGTCATCAAGCAGTGTCAGTTGAGCCAATTGATAGAGATGTTCTACCAACCAACCAACAGTGTGAGAGATGCCTCCGATACCGCAGACGATTTCTGATCAGGAGAGAAAGGAAAGAAAAATGCAGTTGTTGTCCAGTCATAGATTTAGTTTTGTTATTTTTCAGCAACAACTAACTAGATTAAAAAACATGGCAATGGTATATAGAGAATGTGTGTGTGTGCGTGTGTGCTTGTGTCCAACATCCAACTGCGGCGATGCAGTAAATTTGTCAGGAGACTTTCAATTTCATCACCTGCTGTGTTCAAGCCCTCAGCAGGTGCTGACATCAGTATCTGACCATTCATTTAAACTTGGCAGACTGACTTCACATTGGCTCGTCTGCACTGAAAGTCCTGACTGTTGGGCAAATATTCAGCTGTTTAGAAGCCAACACCCTCCAATTAGATTCCCTTCATGAAATCAATTGAATTTTTTATCATTAAAAGTTTGTGCTATAAGAATAATCTCTGTTCTTTAAAACAACTCACTACACGAAGAAGTGTAACAGAGAAACAACTATCAGATATACAAACATCCAGCACACAATAATAAATATACACACATTTTATCATAGGTGCATGTCATGACAACCTGCTCAGTGCTGTCATCACTGCTACCACAAGACTGGATGTGTGTTTAAAATAGGGTAAATGCATCATAAAACTTAATTTGTCCTCTTGCCTGTGTTATTGCTGACTGAGCCCGAGTTCATTAACTTTTATTTTGTATTTTGTAGATACCATGTATTATTAGATTTTATGAGTAGCCAAAAATACAAGAAGAAAAAAATATCTCCCACCAAGTTTTGGAGATAAATATACTGACAAGAGCTGAGTGTAACAGAAAGTATTAATAATTCTGAGAAATATATCACATCTTTTGATGCCACCACCTGGAGATGTATAAACCAAAAATGAAATTCCCCACACAGGAGCTTTAATCATCCTCAGTTGAAGAAATACACTTTTCATGCTGTCATGTTACTCTGGGCTTCTCCTGACTCTCTCAGCTGTCCTTTTCTTCCCGGACCTGGAAGAATCTCTGGACTGCAGACATGTTTCCACCTGCTAGAGGACCAGTTTTATTGCCTTAAAGCAGGTTATCTGTAGGTTAATTACTGAGTGAGCTGCTCACAGAGACGCAGCCAAGAGCATACAAATGATGTACAACCCAGGGCATGTGTGCGTGATTGCTTATACAAAATAGTAATTTGTTGCAGTGATGTATTTAGCAGTGCACCTATCGATACCACAGCACGAACATCATTGCGTACTTAATATTTTAAGCCAAGGGCATTTGAACAGTGCAGGTATTGTTATCATTCGGTTAGAGTGTAACCAGAACATTGTACATAGGCCTTGTATGCATACACCGCGTGGGCGTTTCCAAGCTCACCCGCTATTTCTGTTCAGCTGCTTGGAGTAAAACGTGTTTTGTGCAGCAGCAGGAAGTTAATACACGGCGCCACACAGCTGTAGCCACAGGCAGAGGTTGTGTCGTGATGTATTGTCATGATGTATTCTGAACATCATGTTACCAGCCTTTAATTTGCAGTGCAATGATCTACATAATGAACAGAATGAACAGAAGCAATAATAGTGCTCATCTAACACTATTAGAATAATAGCTCTTCTTTATCACATCATGCTCGCGATTAAAACCGCATTTTGAAAAGCGAAATATGAAACGCTGCAGTCAGGCAAGTTGAAAGCAAGGTTATAGAGGATATATTTTTCCCCAGTGAAGATATGTTTTCAGATGAGGCTGAGAGAAGTTGAAAATTGAGGGTTTTTTTTAAATATATTTTGTTAATTTTTAATGCAAATCTCTAGCTGCATAATTACATGTTCAATTAAGGCTGATGAACAAGATTTATTTATACAGCATTGTTATATTTATGGTACATAATCCTGAAACAGTTTTAGCCAATGGAGATCAGCTGAAGTTTTATTGAGCACAGATTGCGGTCCGGTGTGTCCTTGAAATAAATGACGATGTATGATGAGAGCAGATGTGCTCGGGCTTTTTAATCACAATGATGTGAAACAGTCAAATAGCCAATTACATGCACATATATTTAAATTATGAGGGTCTGAGCAAGACAAATGCCTTCATTCAGTGGCCCCACCGCATCAGAGGTGAGAAGTGAGACGAGGCTGTGGCGTGCATGATAATACTTCATCAAAGTGAGGGGTTTAAAGTGAGGTGTGAATATTTTTAAAGGATGAACAATTGGGGGAAATACAAAATGTCAGTGGGATTAGATTCTGGAAATAATTTGTTAAAAGTTAGCTGAGTGACAGTAGCGTACATTTATTTGTTTCTTTTGTTGTTGTTTTCTTCAGACAGGCTACAGTTTGGCACCTGCCATCACTAAGTCTTGCACAACTTAGCTGAACACTGATTGTCTGCATATGTAATGTATGCAGCTGGAAGCATGGGAGCAATAGTGAAATAGTTTAATTAAAGAAGAATTAAGTAGCTTCTTTTGGGACATTTAAACAAAAACATAAGCAGAATTGTATTAAATGAATTAAACGTGATTGCAGTGTAGTACAGAGGTACCTGTTGAAATGTTACATTGTATATAATGCATCATAATAATGAATGTATAGAGAAGATTATTATGCATGGTTCGGATTTCAGACTGCTTAGTTGGAAACTCCACATTGTGTGTTAGCAGCAGTGATGTCAACCAGCACAAAGACACAGTGTCAAGTGAACAGCCACTCATAAAATGTAGCTGTGCGAGCTGCCAGTTTAACCTGACAGATTAGTTATGGGCTAGAAACGCCATGCAACATTTATGAGCATCTGCCATTGTTAAAAATGTCTCAAATACACTGATGAGACACAGCGGTGAAACCACAATCAAAAAAGTGAAAACAAATAAAAAGACATCAAATTCTGATGTGTTTGCTGAGTATAAGAGTAAAGTTACAGCCTAATTTGAGTTTAGGTGTGACATATGGATGAAATATGGAAATATCCATATGAGCTGGTCACTGCAGTAAACAGTGATTGACTCTCTGTCCATATGATCCTGTCTGTGTAGATTAGTGAGTTGTATTTGCACCTTGACCTGTATCGAGTTTAGCAAGATTAATTCAACACTGAGACAGTAAGAAGAAGGTAGTAGAGTGCTACTGCACAGAACTATATTCATTTTGTATTATCCACACAAACATGCATACACACACACACACACACTACACACATACACCTTTTTCTGTATTCACTCTACTGTGAGATGTTTATGCTCTAAGCCAAATTGCCCAGCTGTGTCCCCACTGCTCCACCAGCATTATTAAATACACACAAAACAGTCATTTTACTCACACACACACACACACACACACACACACAGACACACAGATAGGAGGATATGCTGAGAGGGAGAAGAAAAGTGATGAGACCAAAAACAATGATGGCGACATGACAAGATTTACTGTGATTTCTACAGAATGAGGCAGAATGAGATGTAGGTAAAAAAAAAAAAAGAAGAGGGGATAAAAGGCCCATTAGCTTGAAAAGCCAATTCCTGCCCAAACCAAAGTGGTGTAATTCTGAAGAATATCCTGTCTGTGATGAAAACTGAACTTAAAGGTCAGATCTGGAACAAGGACTGTGGCCTTCCCAGCAGAGCTGCTCAGCCATAACGCCTGTCAGACACATACACCAGAGCCAAAACATGAACCTGCGTGTGATAATGTATGTCCATATAATATTATTATATACAGTATGTCCATATATAACAATCATGTCCGAAATTGCCACAAAGACACATAAGAAATCTAGTCTCTCACGGCCATTAGAAGAACAGCAGCCAATTCGACCTCACCACTCAAATGTGATGGTAGGCCAAATGGATGGGAATGATATTAGATGGTAAGGTTGAGAGTGGATGAGAGTTTATAGTGCTTTGATTTTAATGTCACTTTGTGCATCTCCAGCCTAAAACAACATCGCTTCTCACCTATATCTTCACATTTCCAAATGTATAAAGGAATCACATAATGTGGCTATCTGCTACTCTCAAGAACGATAATATGCATCGAATATATATAATTTTTCATGCCGTGATTGTTTGCAACAAATCTGATGCCTCCTTTTAGATAGATAGATAGATAGATAGATAGATAGATAGATAGATAGATAGATAGATAGATAGATAGATAGATAGCTAGCTATCTAGATAGATAGATAGATAGATAGATAGTCTTTCTTTTTTTCTCATTATAAATATCTAATTGGTGAAACAACATGATTCTTTAAGATCTTCAACATAACGGGGATGTTATTGATGGATATAATCAGACTCAGTTAGTAACAGTAACAGTGATCAAATACTGCATAAACAAAAGGCATCATTATTAGGAGCCTCACGTACTCTGGCTTTTATGTGCTTGTCAATGAAGGCGTCAGTAAAGATCCTGGGCTTTGGTGAAGATATCCAGGATTTGTTCGAGTCATGGCGCCTGAGCTATGTTTGGATTTGTTGGAGCTGCATTGCACTGAGCTGTGGTTCCTGGCAGTAACTCGGCTGTTACTGTAGAACCTGGCTCCGGTGGAAACTCTTAACTCAATTGAAGTTTATTTAAAACGTCCAAACTTTCTATAAAGTGCAAAGTCAACTTTTTTCCCCCCCGTCAGTGGTTATATTGCAATTCAGAAAGTCTATTAGAATAATAAGCTAAGCTATCATTTAAGTGTTGTACTTTTAGTTCAGCAGTGTCACTTTTAATGTCACTAGAGTAAAAAGGCTTTTATGATGAAGACCAGTTTGTTTTGCAGGTGCACCATTTTTTTGTGTCAGTGTGTTTCAGAGCTACTTTATGTGCTCTTTAGTTGTGGAGCTTGTATCACGTACTCCACTGTCCCACTATGGAATGTGTCACATTTGATACATGTGCAAATTAGACACGCGACATTACACTTGTCAGTGATGACGCAAAATGACGATTAGTGAGTATCCGAAATGTCCGATGACTGGCTCACCGCAGGCTGAAGTCGGGTTTTCTCACAATGATTGAGGATGTAATGAGCTTTGCCACTGTCTGAATGGTGCGCATAAAACTGTAAATGTGATATAAAGCACTGTAAGGAGTGAAAGCAATGATGCATCATTTCATTTCCCCCATCCAGCATTTATATGTGAGTATTAAAACAAGTGTAATGAAACTAGGGCAAAGTCAGGAGAAAGGAAGAACACCAAAGATAACAGAACAATGTTTTCAGGTGAAAATATAACTTACAGTCTGTTGTATACTGAAAGCAGAGGATCTAATTATGGTTTATTCATCAAGCCACCCAGATGAGGGTCTTCTCATGTTGGGTTGTTTCACTGACAGCAGCTGATTGGCCTTTTCTCATCATCTTCGTTTTGGCTTGATTGTTTACACAGATAATTAAGACAAGTGTAATTTCAGTCATCTGTGCCGCGATGCAATTAAAAATGTCCTCCTGCCCGTCCCTTCCTCTGTCATCTTTGGTTTGGCGTCACCGCAGAACAAACAAAAACATGTTCTGCTGCTGCTTGGTGCAGTGGATTTGCTGTATGTGTTGCCTCTCCTGCTGAGATAATTACACACTTGCAATTGGAGCCTGTTGTGCACTGCTCCAGATTCACGTTAGAATAAATGTAATTGTTTATCAACAGGCTGTAATAATTCATCAAAAATTTGACGTATTAACAGCCTTCCAGTAAAGGAAACTTCCCCCTACGCCCCTATCATACTTCAGTAAAGCAGACTAATGGTACATGGAGTTGAAGGATCCTCCAAAAGCAGCACTTTGTGCGACTGTCATTTCTGTTGTCTTCATATTGAACCCTCCTTGCTGCAATTGTGATGCTAAACCCAAAAAGAAAGTGCTCTTTGCAAAAAAATAACAAAAAAAACAGTGATATGTGATTATATGCGACAGCACATAGACCCGGTGCTTTATGCCTTTATCCTTTAATGCTGTAACTGATTTCCCTGCTGTGTGAGCTATACAGAGGAAAATCACCTCCAATTGAGAGGTGATGCCACTCACTGTGTGTGTCCTCCACTGACAGGTGGATAAAGATGAGGAAAAGCAGGACCATTTGATTAGCGAGGCTGGACATGACCGATATCGTTTCACATCACCACTGACCAGTCATCCTGACAACAAAATCCATTCCCTACCTGCTCGTCCTTCTTAAAGCTGGCCGCTGTGCTGTACAGCAGCAAGAGACGAGCGACGTCTGAGTTTCTCCCTTTCGATCAGAGATGTTTTGCAGAAACCCCCGGGCAATGTTCGAAATCTTATGGATCTTTACTCCACAACCATATTACATTTAAGCACCTTTTCCGGCACCATGTCTCAGTCGGCACATACTGTACGACCGGCGGCTCTGACAGTCTCTCGTTGACATTATTTACTGGTGATGCTGAAAGTGTTTGTCCCCTGCATTGATGTCGGCGACATCACCTTCGCGTCAGCGTTGTGTTTTGACAGCGTTTCGTGTGTTTCGCCGTGGCCCCGTGTGTGATTTGAATCTGAATGGGATATGTACAAAGACTCGGCTGTCAGGCTGAGAGTGATGCGCTCTGACAGAGAGATGATTTAGGTCTGTCGCCAAAGCGTTCCCTTTCACGTCAGCCCTCCAATCGTCTGCACCGGCTCCTCTTTGTTGAGTGACTGGACTCAGCAATGTGCCTTGTCATTTATTAAATATTCTTTGCCTCAGTGTGTTGGACACATACGTCCCAGAGTGGGACACTTTGTGGAACTTTCATGTGATTATTTAGCATCTTTACATTTATTGCCTGTGAAAGGGGGAACTATGGAGGTGCATGGAGTAAATCACACCACTGTGATTGCAGCCTGTGGAACTCGTGCAGTCAAGACTGACATTTTCTAACACCTGTTTTTATTTAGGCCCTTTTGCACTGACTTCTATCACCAGCTGTGTGGGTATTGAGAGGAGAAAGACATATAGACGTTGTGACTAAATGGACAGACCTGATTTCTTGCAGACTGGCGGTTCAATGGTGCGGCGGAGAGCAAAAGGTCTCCTTTCCTTTTTCTTGCGCTTCAAACGATTTGGATGAGAGGGAAGCGAAACAGCTGACAGATGGAGAGACAGTGCAGAAGTCAGTTTGAGAATCTCTCGTTTGTGGCTTCTTTTTTTTTCAGCAGAGTGATGCTGTGTATAAAAACATGGACGTGGACACATAATCAGATGTTAATGCACAACAACAACACAGTGCAATACCAAAACTTACAAATAACATTATTCTCAAAATGATTGCAAACAACAATGTGCAACACCTACCTGCTAATGTAGATGGTTGACTAAATTGTCAACACACGGCAAACACAAAACACACAAGATCTACAAATTTTGTTTGTGTGTGTGTGTGTGTGTGTGTGTGTGTGTGTTCCTTCCTCCACTGACATTATTTTGGGCAGCCTTCCCTGAGCCACAGCTGTGCAGCAGATTCACACACGGACACAGGCACGAACACACTGTCTGACTTTGGCAGGGTCACAGTTTATGGCGATGTCCTCACGGTGTCTGGTGTCTGTCATGATGTCTCATCAGACCATTAATTTGACAGTCGAACAGTGAAAACCTGCGGCACGTTTTCTCCCATTGTTCATAGATAACTATTTTTATGCAGAGGTGGTTGTAAGGCAGAGAGCCACAGTAAACAGTTCCTGTTATTTTATCACATAAGGAAGTGTTTGGCAGTCATCTTTATAACTGCATCTTCATAAATATACATCAGAGTTCACACCACAAAAATAACGTGCCACATAATAAAAAGGTAAATATAAACATGTATGAACGTACGTCATACAATTCATGTTACTATGCTGAATGTCTGAAGACCGAGGAGCACTGCATTCTATTTCTCTGTTGGATTTCTTGTAGAACAGACATATTGCAATGCTCCATAAAATCCAATATATGTAAAGCCATAACTAGTGTGTCTAGGTATTTATTATTATTATTATTATTATTATTATTGGTCAAATTTACTTTATAGATTGCCATTGTGCAATTATTGACATGCTGTCCTCATCAGCACATTGGTTGCTCCTCTGTGCCCACATTGGAACATTGCAGCAAGTTAAACCTTAGTTCTGAGGCCTCCTCTCGACAGTTGCTTGCATTTTTCATTAGAATGAACACACAAATAGTTTTCACTGACAGTTTTTTTTTTTTCTATTCGCGAGCTGTCAGACAACAGAACAAATATTTCATTGTGCTTCATGCATGTTACACTTTGCCTTGAGCTGTTTGAAAGGTGTTGAGAGGTAGCCATTGATGCCTGGTGAGGTGGACAGAAATCCCAGGAGACAGACGGGGAGAGCATTCTCGTCATGTCAGTTTTTTCCCAGCAGCTTGTTTGTATTTCATACTCATACATACATGCAATCAGAAAATGAGAAATGAAAAGCCAAACCCATGATTGTTGAAGACATTATAATAATTGCCATGTAATGAAAATGGCACAAATCAAATCACAAATTGTATTATATTTTTGATAACATAACAGAAAATTATATAAAAGGGAATTCAAGAAGGCAAAATATACACACAGAGCTATTTATTATTTTTCCATTCATGCATATTACATTTCTTCAATAGCTCCTTTGAGGGTAAATATGTAAATGTTAATGCCTCTGCGCCAGCAAGTTGTGGCTGGAGGCATTATATCTTTTATTATATATTATTATTGTTGTCTGTCTTATTTGTCTGCATGGACTCATTTATTGGTCTCATTTATTTATTATTCAAAAGTCAAGGTCACTGTGACTTCACAAAATACCAGCTTGACCACATTTCAGTATACTAATGGTGACAGCCCTTATCTAAAAGAATAAAATTATGAAGTGATGACATTTGCTGCCCAAAAGGACAAAAGTAATTCACTTCAAAACACTGCAAAAATAAATAAATAAGGGAGCGACAGATTGTTACAATATTTCATGCAGGTCTTCTTATCTGATTTTCTTCTGTACCTTGAAGCAACGGTGGAAAACCTGTGATGATTAAATAACCGCTCCCGCATCCGGTCCAACTCTCTCTGGTTCCATGTCGTGTCGTTTCCCCCCCTGCTGATTTCCACCTGCTCTGGAGGATGAGCTTGGGGATTTTGCTTCCTCGAGTAAACCATACTTGTCTCCTAAAGAAACTGCAGCTGAATTTATTTGCTCATCGCAGGATTATTTCTGCACATCTTCATACTGTATACATTTAGTGCATTGGGGCCTCTATTATTAGCAGCAGTACATATTAGCATTTTTCTGATTCGAATGTCAGACACGTTTGTAACGTAAGAAATGTGTAACGTAAACACTAAAAGTCATGTTAATCACAGTCCAAACTACAACCACTGATGACGATCTGTGTCCATCATGTTCACTGTCATACACGTGTGTGCTGTATGGACCAGACTGTGATTATATATCCATTGTGCACTTGTGTACACTCTTCCTTGACTCTGTGATGTCATCAGACTTGGACGGCCTGGCGTGGACTGCTACTGTCAGCATGAGAGTGGGGCAGCTGTTCTTCAACTGCAGTTCCTCATTAATGAGGTAAGTCTCAGTCCATTCCAATGGAGTTTAAAGATTTGTTATTAGAAATTCTGTGATTATCCTGTCACATCTATAGAGGACTGAGGGTTTTATTTACCCAGAAATGATCATTAAACCAGGTCAACAACAACCTTGGATCACTCATCTTTGTTTAATTGTGTAATGGGCCGTTTTGTTTTCCATAATTACTGTTGGGAAGTACTGTATGTTGGATAATAGTGTGGATTTTGACTCTGCAGGTACTCAGGCAATGCAAAGTGGGTTAGGTTTTCTTTGTCCAACCATGTGCACCATGGTTACCATCTCACAAATGATGATGACTTCAGATGTTTGGACTTTAGCAGGATTTTTCATCAATCATCATTAATTTTTCATTCATTATTTTCAGCTGGAGTTTTTGAGAAACCAGTTGACATGTTTAAACATCTGTTTTGGGGGAGTGTGTTGTATTCATAACCTCTCCTTTGTTTCATGAGCAGGAGCTGATGATATACAGAACAGCAGGAGACAAAACACACTGTAACGAACCAAACATCTTTTTCCTCGCTGTACCTTAAACACAGTTTTCCCTCACTGCCTGCTTTTCTATTGACATAGTAGTTCCTGTGTGGGCTGACACACAGCAGTGGTTCATTTAGGCCGTTAACAGCAGCCTTGTCAGTGAGCTGCCGTTTGGTGCTGTGCTATGTTTAATAACAAAAAGCTGGAGGTGTATTCGAGGGGAATAAAAACCGGGTCCCTGTGTTAAAGAGCAGAGGGTGAGTCACACACATGTCTCTACCTTCCATGGCTCACTCTCTTTGTTTCTCCTTTACTCCCCCTGCCTCGTTCTGTTTTTTACTTGATATCCACTCTATTTCTCTTTGTGCCCACTGGCTCTTTGGGCCCACATCTCCATCACACCACCTATTGGCCTACTTGTGATGTGTCTGAGGGAAATGGATGTGGATGGGCCTAAGGAGGTGTGTGTGTGTATGTGTGTCAGGTACTGACTTTGTATGTTTTGTTGTTTACAGACCTATTTAAAGATTAATTATTGTACTTTTATATTTTATATTTCTGCCTCGTGGGTTTATGAATATGTGCATTTCTGTGCCACATGTTTCCTTCATATATGAATGTATCCTAAGTGCGATAACTATACGTCTTCACACCATTTGATGGGTCGGCTAATGGCAGAGCCCTATGTCAATGCCCTCTCTGTGTGGGCTGTCATGAGCCACCTAATGGCTGAGTACCAGATTCAGACGGGCCTCTTGACAGCCATGGAGGTGTAATGACTTACTCCCATTAGACGTATGAACCCACAAAAGTGGCCACTTATTGCCTGTACCTGTGAATGTTTTGGTGCTTCATGCATTAAGAGGATCTCATACGCCATATCGCAATTTCTACAATCCATCACAATCTAGTTGTCAACTGCTTTATTATGTAGTCAAGACCATACCATGTCATTCTTGTCAGCCTCTCTGTATGAGGAGGATTGTGTCGGTGGACTGTATGAATAGGCTAATTAACGTGTTTGTTTGCCTCTTCTGAATTCATTATTTTGCCTGATGAATAATACGTCTGAAGAGGCGATTGAAGATTAGTGTCAGATGAAGTTTGAGTTTTGGAGGGTGGAGGTGTCGGGGGAAAGTGCTTTGGATGACAAAGGTGAGAATGATTGTTGTTGATTGTTGTTGGTTGTTCTTGTTGTAGTGTGCCGTGCTGAGGTGGAAAAAATGACCCATTATGCAGCACCAAAAATTCTAAACAACTACACAAGCAACCAAAAAATATCTTATTACTGATATTACAGCCATGAAATTGATAGTGGGAACAAGAAGGCACATAGTAAGATAATTAATGAGAAATGAATTTAATAACAGTGATTGATACATGAACAATCGCTTCGTTCTTCATAACGACTTGAAACAAAGCAAGTGCAAATTTTACCGTCTGACACTGAATTAGTTTTAATGGAAAAACTCCAATAATTTATAACATCTTATTCAGTGTTGATTTCAATGTGCAGGAGAACAAAAGGAAGAGGCAGGAAGAAGGCAGATAAAATGGATGTTAATGGTTGCAGGCAGCCAGGCACACACATTCATATTTGACATGACATAAAATGATTTGACTTCAGAGACTGAATCAGCCCAATGCAACTAATGAACCAGCACGGAGCTTTGTTTTATTGAACTTTTCCAGGTATTTACTTCATTTTAAGTACTATTAAATGTCTCATCTGCGTATACATTATGATAGTGCATGCAGTGAAAGCTGCCACACAGTAAGTTCTAATGTAATGTCTCAGGGAACTGTCATAAGAAAGAACTGGTTTTGTAACAATCCATGTATTGATTAATAGACATTGATTAAATAACAAATAATAGATCATCTGATGCAGTGTTGAATAAGCACCATAGACAGTGATTCCCACCATTAGAGTCCAATTAGTGGACACAAATATGAAAATGTGAACTTTGTTAGGGCATCCTCTTTGTTAGTGTAACATACACTTACATGCATAAATCCAAGAGAAAATCAAGTATGTGCCAACTCTGTGGTATTTGAACATAAATACTTGCAAGTCTATCTGTTGCCATTTCAGAGTATTTTATAGTAGCATTTACTGTTGGCCCTGGCAATTGCCATTGTAGACAATTATGCCATAATGGAGCTATGGCCCAGGCTCTCGTCCTGTTTGCATATCACGCGATTTCTTCATTAGCTGCTGCCACACCTCCTGCATGCATCTTATTCTGATGCTTCTCATTTCTGCCAAGGTGACAGAAATCAACCCACACATATGTGAGAAGAACATGCAAACGCCACGCAGAAAGCCGTCTGATTTAACTGGCATATGAACCAGAAATCTTCCTGCTGTGAAACATGAGTGTTTACTGATTAGTTGCACTAGTGATCCCATTTTATGTACATGTCAAGAGGTTCAACAGCCTAAAATTTAGACGAGCTAACAGTTTAATAAATCTTTACCATGCCTTTTGCCACTCCAACTGATTTTAGTTGTTAGCTTTCTGTAGCCACAGAAGTTAGATAATTAAGTCTAAGGCCTTTAGTATGTTGTAGCCTCGGCTATGACTCATGAGTCACAGGAGGCCGTCTCTGCTGATGTCATGTCAGGATTAGACACCTGACTTTGGATAGGTGGTAGCATGGCTACTGATTTCTAAATATAAAATATCATTTACTTTGGCTTAGCTGCATAGCTGACAGTTACTGTGAGATGTGAATCTCTGTCTTCCGGTTTGATACGAAACGTTTCTCAATTCATTTGTCATTGTCAAAATCGATCCATTGTTTTCCTCTCGCGTTGGTTCAAAGCTGTGACAAACCTTGACTCCTGTATATTGTGTGAAGTGTAGTGATGGTCTGGTTGTAGTGTGAGAATTCTGCTCCACCAATTTACTCTATTGGTGTTTTTCTGTTGTCATGATCTGGATAGCTCTCTTTCATCCGCTCCTCCATGTAAACACAGACACTAACTTGGACAGGAGATGCCCTTTTCTGATTGGCTGGGCCATACACAAGTGGTTCTTTGGTCACCCCTGCCAATTAGTGGTCTGGGTGGTGACATTCAATGATGAGGACAAGGGTATCGTAGGCCACAAAATTGAAAAATATATATATATCCATATTTATTTTTAGATGAACTTACAAGTATTTTTGTCCTTTAGGGAGCGCTGGTCACAGCCTGTGCAGATGACACGCTACACTTGTGGAATTTGCGTCAGAGGAGGCCGGCCGTCCTGCATTCACTCAAATTCAACAGAGAGAGGTAAGCACATAAAAAACTCACTAAGCATGCACACACCTTCATCCACAGAAGATGACAGTGTGTCAGTGTGTATATACTGTACTGTAAATAACATTCAGCCATATCTCAGACTCTGGCTGTTGGAGCATGATCTCCAAACAATGGAGAGAGGAAGTGAAGGTCTGTGAGATGTGGTTGTAAGTGAGGGCTTGACTCTTTGCTTTTTCCCAGCAGATGCTGGTGCTTGGGTTCAGAAACCTTTTCCATTTCTGACTTTCATGAGAGAGATGCACAATGTGGAAGCGGATGATCAGTATCTTGTTTTGTTAATCTCTCACTCCGTGCACAATGAGCCATTCATCTCCATACTGACGAATAGCAATAGGTGTGTGATGGGGGAATGATCCACTTAGGTTCACAGTCTCCCCTTCACCGTACATCATATATATAACAGCAGACAAAATGAACGACTGCAGACTAATAATAGTTATTTACTACCACAAAAGAAAAAAATAAGTTAGAAATTCTCTGATTAAAATTCTGTGCTGACGCTTTGATACCTTGCTGTTAATAACATTGACATGTTCACAGAAAATACACGCAACCTTCATACATAATGCAAGTATATTTGAAAAACATATATTCACAGCACGACACAAAAGACAACACAATATGAAAATTAAGATAGCTTGACTATCTTTAGATTTACTTTCTGCATTCCTCTTCCCATTCTGCTGTGTTTTGCTGTTTATATTTCAAATGAATTTGACTGATGCAGTTTGAGGCAAAGTCTTTTTTCATTGACTTTCTGTGTCTGATCATATTTCTGTCTTGTATTGAGAGCAGTCTATTCAGAACAGTCTATTCATTACAGCCAGAGCTCTGTTTCCTCCTCGTGTCTCCAGGGTCATGGGCATTTGGTGAATGTGACTGTGTTTTATCTGAATGCGATGGAGTATTCTGTAAGTGTCAGAGGCACATGAATTGCAAAGGCCATCTATTTAATTTTTTTCTAAAAAGTTTTATTCTGGCCTATTCATAAAAAAAAAAATCAGTTAGCGGGGGTCAAAGCCAGTGCTAAAGTTGATGTGTGGAGGTCAAAGCAAACTCTTTTTCCCTCGCTATTAAAAGTCCAACACTTTAGCTGAGTCACAGGGCGAGAGTTTTCTCACCCCGGAATCTTTTGCCCACAGGGAAGTGATGCTTTCTCAACATGAAAGGAGAAGCTCAGTAAGCACATCATAAAACTCAACCCAGGGACATATTTGTAATGCAACTGAGCCTGAAGGAATAATGGACTGGAAGACCTTGGTAAATCCACTAACTGTCTCCAGTCAATCATTAGCAGTGACTATTATAAACATATAATTATCCATCCATCCATCCATTATCTATACTGCTTAACCTTTGAGGGTCATGAGGGCCGTTTATCTTTGATAAAGGACATTTCAATTTTTATTCCTTCCCATTCTTTCAGACAGGCAGTTGCACTTCAAATGTGTTTTAAACAAAAGTTGCCTTTATATTCGTCTATAAAAGTCAGGGCCACTCACAGTGCAGCGACTCGTGCTCGAAGATGAGTGAAAAGGAAGAGGATCGTGAGTCATCCGTCAGGGGCCGAGCAGTGATTTTCCATTTAGCTCTGTGTCTTTCGGCTGAGCCACTGACAATTAGCACCCTGACGCCTCCTCAGAGTCCCCCAAGAATAACGTATGAATCACTGGAAGCGGTGGAGAGAATTGTTTTGTGATAACTGTCAGTCAGCATCTCGTGGCCGCCGTCGCTCCTCGCCTGTCATGTCAAAAGAAATGTGGAGACACTCGGTCCAAACAAAGACAAACATCACAATACATGACGCACTGGACACGGCAGTAGCTGCGGTTTTAATCCAACATGACTGTTTGGATTCAGGAAAATGGTCATTTCAGTATTTCTTAAGTAGTTGTGTCGTGTCTCAGGCAGAACAGATGGCCAGGTCACTCGTTCCCTCGACGATGTCAGCAATTTAATTAATCTCTACATCTGTTTGCTTCATTATGGTTATTTGCTCCTCAGCTGGTTCTTTCAGGGGCTGGTCAGCTGGAGGCTAAACCCACGTCTCTTCCTGTCCTCTTTGATTGCTAACTATCGAACTTATCAGCGGCGCATGATCTGACTGTCTGGAGTCAAAACCATGAGTTTGATTCCAGCCCTGTATTTTCAGTTACTTACATCCTTCTGCATTTGTTCATCTTCTCACTGCTCCTTCATTAGATTTGATTAGGGTTAGGGATTTTTTTTTCATAGGGAAACTATCAAGACCCACAGGATTTCTGTGGATATTTTATTTGAAATGTGGCATACAAAATTGTGTCACATCTGTTGTTTTTTTTACGTTAATAATAATAATACACATATTAAACAAAGAGATTTGTCTTTTATGGATAAATGCTAGTTGCAAAAAGTCTTTGTTGATCACATGGCACCGCTCCCAAACCCCCCAGCCAGTTTGAATGTTGTCATCTTTGCAAGCGCCTAAAATCCTTATTGAATTTTCTGCAATCTCATTTGTCTTCTATCTTATAATCTCGCCTCTTGCTGGCTTGTTGGCTTTGGGGCTGGTGCCCAATGTTCCCCCCATATTTACAGGCTAATCATTGTGGACAGGAGCAATCAGCATGGCTCATCTTCATTCCCAGCTTAAAGTGATTAAAAAGATGAGGAACGCTAACGCGAGAGCAATGATCATTTAAGCAGCCTCTTATTATATCATTAATACTTTGTATCCAAAATATATAATATGCACTGTAGCAATAACCAGCGTCATGTTTCTCATGTGGTCACGAGAGAGTCTGAGAATAATACTTCTGTTTTCAAGGTGTTAAGGAAAAATATTAAGTCCTGGAAATGTTGGTGAAATGAATTGAAAATA
>JAFBJQ010003502.1:554062-609928 GCA_016785345.1 Trinectes maculatus
GTGTTTACTATGGTGAATTGCCTTTTGTCACTGTAGGGGTTGACATCGCGAGTGTAATGAGCATTTCCTTTAGATTTCTGATATCAATCGTGTAGACCCTGTGTTGTGANGTGTAGACCCTGTGTTGTGAATAAACCTACGGTATCGCCACGATCCCGAACACATCTGTGTCCGTGTGCATCTCCTTACCGGCTGCCGCTGCACCCCCATCTACCCCCGCCAGCCGGCCGGCCATTTCACATAAGTAAACACAGCTGTGGAGGTGCTGGAGAGCCGGCAGGCGCGCTGAGAGACAGAGAGAGCGCTCACCAACTAGTTCCCATGCGAAGTCTGTACATATTTACGGGGCAAGCAAACCGCTTTAGCCGAAACAAGGAAGTTCATGGGAGATGTGTCGTAACCACGAAAACAACGTAATTCGCGACCGTCGTAACTCGAGGACCCCCTGTAATTTCCTAAATTGCTTAATGTTATATTACAAGTTTTTAACGTGGTCAGTGTCGGTACATAAGCAGTCAGTTGCAATAACCGTAGACTGCTACACTCCAGTTGAGGTCCATTGATGGATTCATGCTGAATGTGCTGTGCTGGGCCCCTGCTGTGTGGGATAATGTTCTGCATTTAAAACTGAGATTCTATGCTGTAGAAAGCTTTCAAGAAAAGTAGTCACTATGTGTGATGGTGGACCAGTTTAGCATGTGTGAGGAAAAAGTCCAGGCTTCTACCAATGACGGCAGTTTTGAAATAACTATTTATACCAGCTTAGAGTGAGCTCACAGGCTGAGTGCAAAAGTTTTCTGACAAGTGAGAGGCAGGAGTGGCAACGTAAAGGGCAGGAGGAGGGAAACGTAGGCGACGCTACCTCTACATAAGCCACCGCAGAGTGCTAATTTAAACCTCGAATGCGTCAGGCCGACTTTCTTGGATATCCATGCATGAGTCAGCGCGCCACTTCTATCAAGGACAATAATTACCATTAAGCAGCGACTGTGACGTAGTAGGGCCAGACCCTGATGTGTCATGAACAGAACATCCTGAATGTTAGAAAAGACTAATGTTATTGCTCAGCAGGCAATAAAAACACAAGTTTTATCACATCATATAACTGATAAATGTGTTGTCAGATTTGTTTGTCATGTACTTTTGTTTTTTCCACTAACACCCTCCCTTGTTTCTTGTTCCCCAGGATCACGTTCTGCCACCTTCCCTTTCAGAGTAAATGGCTGTATGTGGGGACGGAGCGCGGAAACACACACATCGTCAACATAGAGTCCTTCGTTCTGTCTGGATACGTCATCATGTGGAACAAGGCCATCGAACTGTGAGTAGCCCGCTTTAAAAACTGACTGATGATTTCACTGATCATGCCGAATATTTTAGAAAATAAGCTATGGGAGAAAACCATAAACAAGGGTGGTACCTGTGGTGGCAGTTTTGCATTATTCAGCTGCTTGAAATGTCATTGATAATTATTTCCTGGCACCACGGTGGTGTGGTGGTTAGCGCTTGCTTAGTGTCTGTATGGAGTTTGCATGTTCTCCCTGTGTGCGTGTGGGTTTTCTCTTTGTACACTGGCTTCCTCCCACAATCCAAAGACATGCATATACTGTTGGCTAGGTTTACTGGAGACTCTAAACTGACATTAGATGTGAGTCTGAATGGTTTGTGTCCACACATTTCCCC
The DNA here is from genome assembly GCA_016785345.1 of Trinectes maculatus. Classification (NCBI taxonomy): domain Eukaryota; kingdom Metazoa; phylum Chordata; class Actinopteri; order Pleuronectiformes; family Achiridae; genus Trinectes; species Trinectes maculatus. The sequence continues at coordinate 555,746 of JAFBJQ010003502.1, forward strand.
TTCCTCTTTCCCAGTGCCAACTGGGATTCACTCCACACACACACACACACACACACACACACACACACACACACACACACACACACACCCATGACCCTCAAAAGGTTGAGGATCAGTGAACATCTCATTGATTTCGTTGTTTTACATGCAGCATTAACTGATAACCTTAATGGTTGTTTTGCAGTAATCAATAGAAATAGAAACTTTTATTCAAGTTATTTGATGCAAGTGTTGACTGTGTTGCTGAGTTAGCGATAGACTGACAATTAAAGGCACCACCGAGTATCCAAAGGGGGCTCATCTCAGTAAAATCCCTGTTTGTTTCTTTTGCTTGCACCCACCTACGCGTTGTTCTCGTGGCGTTACCCTGACAAGTCCCCTGCTGCAGTGTCAGTCACAAGTCACTCTCATACCAGGCAATCTTGTTGCCTTGTGACAGCCCAAACTAGAGCGAGCAGTCATAGCACTGTTGTGTACGTGTGGGAGGTCTGTCTGCCAATCACTGGTAAAGTCCCGGAGGCTGAGACAGTGGTTTGTTGATTCCTCGCTGCAGAGGGGACTGGTTTTTACGTTTTTTTAAAAAGTCAAAATGGCCAAAAGAAATTCTGACGCGATGTGTTTGATTTTGTTTTTGTTTTAAATGACTCAGTGGTGTCAAACTTAAAAACACTTCCTAATTAATATCATGAAATATCATAATATTGTATTCATAATATCATATTCAAGAAATATGACAATAACATAATTTGGGAAAAAAACTGACATCTTATCAGATTCCAAAGACCAAAGATTATTATGTGAGCCGTTACTGTTTTTACTTTTGAGCATAATAAAATATACCAGTAGCTAATTATTAGATGGACTGTGTCTGCCATCATGTTTGTTTAGTCTGCATGTGTCAACAGAGATGCAGACTGAATGTATGACCAATGCATGAAAACAATACACCCGTATGTAATTATGTGTCATGGGTTGAGAACTCATTTCATAAGCTGAAAAGCAAATGAAAGACAACTTGACAGAATCAGAGCTGAAAAAACGGTAATGTGCAACTTGATGTGCAGCACAGCTGAGAGTCACATCCCTTAAATATATGTATAGTGACATATAGAAAAGCTTTTTGAACAGTCTGTATTGTGAGCCGTCTATATTCTATTCTGTCTGAGCATATGCATTAAGGTAGAATGTATTCACGGTTCTCTTACTGTCAGCACTCTGCACCTGTCTGAAGTGGAGTTGATAAGAAGTTGAACGTGCACCGGGTTCATCTTTTCTCATCGGCATCCAGAGCGACTGGGGAGTTGCATAGTTTGGCTGTGGACATTTTGCATCCAACATGAATAGGGATGAGTAGGGACCTTGTTTTTTTTCTGAATTCATCAACTCTTCCGACTGTGTACCAACAGCAGATTGTGAGTCATATTTCCTGTGTGTGTGTGCGTGTGTGTGTGTGTGTGTGTGTGTGTGTGTGTATGTGTGTATTTGTTTACACTCGTGTTTGCATTTTTGTCACCACAGTGTTTGTTTGTGTGTTGATGGCTCACGGATGCATTAATTGAACACACACCAAAGTAGGCTCTGTTATGTGGTGTAAACAGTTGAACTCAGGCCACTGTTCCCAATCACAAGAGCCGGGCTCTCATTGAAATTCAAGTGGGTTCGCAACATATTTTAATGCACAATTACATCTTGAGGAGATTCATTTGAAAATGAGATGTAAAAATAAATGGGATTCAAGGGGGAATGGGAAAACATGGCAGCCCAGTGCAGACAAACTGAAAATCCGCTATGCATAAAAATGTGACAACAGAATTACTTGGCAACACCATGTCTGGTACAAACATATCTGGACGTGTTTTGTATTCAGAAATCATTGTGAATTAGTTCATATTCATCTGTTCGATATGTGGTCAACGTTTTTATGAATGTGGCTCAGGCAGCCGATGGCCCGTGTGAAAACTTAAGGAAGGATCATTGTCAGGGTTAAAAGTGGAAAAACCTCAACGTTGACATGGGACACGATGTTAACCTGCCGTGAGAGACAATCTCATATCAGCTGTGTGTACAGCCTTTAAGCTCCATGGTCTGACCATGGCAGGTGGCAGGTTGGGTGAAAATAGCCTGCTGCTACTAGACTCGAGGATCTGAGCGGGTACATGCAATCTCTGAGCTTAAGTCGCCATGGAGACAAAGACATGACAACCGCAGTCAACTTGTCTGAATGTCATATCCTCAGGCTGAAGGAACGTGAATGAGTGTTTCCAAACTTATCTTTTACATTGAGGTAAAGCAGTTTAGCCTGGACCCTGTCCATAATGTCAGCCCTGCTACACTGATTACATTACACGTTTCTTTGAAATCTGCGATTCAATAAATAGACTTGACATTTGAGCAAAAGGCAAGAAATGGCTTGATCAACATCACTTAACAGTTGATGTTTTTCAGCTTTGTCTATGAGATGATTTTGTAAGAATGAGCACAGCTGGCAAAATGTTAAGACTGATTCACTCATCCTCTTGTTTGCACTTTAAAAGGCCTCTCATCATTTTCAGCGTGTTGCATGGATACTTGTCTGCACTACAATAACTGCACCACCACTTACATAGACTGTGAGATTAACGACCACAGAGACAGTAATTAAGTCAAATTGGGTCATTTGTGCAGCAACAGATTTCGTTTGTTTAATGAACTCTTCCTGGACATAAATCAGTGTTAATAATTCTGAAAAGTCCTAATAGCTCAATTAGCCTTTAAGTTTTGGATTCCGAATAAAACAACATCAAGCAAGTGATGTAAAGTGTTTTGTAATGAACTAGAAACGATGGTTTTGCCCGTTTAAACTGTGCTAGTCGATGCTTTGCAGTTGTGCAAAAAAAGGAGTGATGGGGGGGAAACGGGCCCCATTTATAAACTCACAATGAAACAGTCAGCGCCGCACTTCAAGTGGTCCTTCAGAGACACACACACACCCATGTCTGCAGTCGATCCCACGAGTGGCTGTCCAGAAAACCTACAGCAAGAAAGAAAGAAAGAAAGAAAGAAAGAAAGAAAGAAAGAAAGAAAGAAAGAAAGAAAGAAAGAGTAGTGGGAGGTAATTCGGCAGTCAGATGCAGGCTCACGGTTTTTCTGAAGCTATTGAGGTAACCAGCTATTCATGAGTGGATTCTTTTTTTCCTCCTCATTCTGATTGATCTGTTCTTTACAAAGGGCGGCCTTGATTGCTGAAAGGCAAATTCTATTAGGAGCCACTAAGTCAGTCAGCACCTCGCCTCACTTCACATACTGTATTTATCTCTGCAGTGTGATGACGTTCATTAGCCGAGGAAAAACAACCTTCACCACACAACGGCGAGCCTCGCGCCCCCCGTCACGGCCCACTGTATCCAGCATTCAATAACTGCTGCCAATGTTTTCACTCTGACAGCTTCATAACATCCTCGGTGTGGGATGTGTGGGATGACACAATGTCTTTGGCCAAATGTGTTTCATCCCAGTGTTGTGCGTTCTGGATGCTTCATCCAGGTATTGCTAAAGGCCTCTCGCTGCACTGTGGCACTTCAGTGGCTGGACAGGTGTGGTATGTGGAGGATGGTTTAGCGATACTTGAATAGAGTGTTGAATAGAAAGGTATGGAGATGTTTTTATCGCCCCGCTGCAGCAGGCATAACCAAACAGCCCTATCTGAACGCGTCAGTCACACTTTACCTCAGCTCCAGATCAGCTCACGTTTCAGCCTTTACGCTGTGATTGTGGCTGCTGCTGCGAAAATTGTGCGTTACCAGGTGGTGCTCAGAAAAATAATGGATTTTTCCTTTTTCTCTGCTGCAACGTTGGGAAAACGTAAGGTTATCCCAACCATGACATCCTGTCTGCATTTGCCTAATTTGTCATAATCCTAAAGTGACAAATGTCTGGTAAATACTGCAACACTCACGTCATAGAGATATTCTGTTACAAATAAAAATGACTGCATTTGACTTACGTCAACATGAAAAAATATATGTATTTATAACTAGCTTGTACTTCTCTGTAATGATGTTTATTAAGTCTGCTGCCACCAGGACTATGCTTAAGTAAAGTACTTAAGTGTAATGTGCTTACTGTACATCACATTACAGATGCTGCTTGCTGAAAGCATGGGTTTTAATTTAATGTACAGTATTTTCTGCTATGCGGTGCCTGCCTTTATGTTAGTAGACTTAAAACTTTGAGTCTGAACAGGTAGATCTGACGTTCATGGGTTGGTACTCATTACTCGTTGCTCCTTTAACCTCTGGAAACAAAGTGTGAGGGTATTTTTTTCATCTCTTTCTTAACTTTCCCTCTCATCACAGATCCACTAAAACTCATCCAGGACCCGTGGTTCATTTGAGCGACAGCCCAAAGGACGAAGGCAAGGTGAGCGAGCAGATAAAAGACCCAGCGGCTCACGTCCTGGTTCTCTTAAGCACCAAATCTTAACCGTATCATCTTTACCTCTCTTAAAGGGCAATTCTGTTTTTTTTTTCAACCTGTACCCCGGTTAAAAAAAGACTGGAATTTATCCGTATGCCTTTATTTAATTCTCTTTTCATCGCCAACCTCCAGCATCCTTCTACTTCCACTGCATTTTCATCCTTTCTTCCTGTTTGTCTTTTTTTTGTTTTTCTCTCTTCTTTCCATTTATTTGCCCACGTCTCACTCTAACAGCTTTACCTTCTGGCTCGCTGATAGAAAAGCTTTCACTATTTTCTTTTTTATTTCTCTGACCCTTTGGGGTTTTCACATTTATACAGCAACGAGATGAAGTGATGAGTGAGTGGGGTCTACAGGTGCCCTCATTTGAAGAGAGTCCAGCAGTACATGGGTCATGCTGTGGTCAGATTAGTTGGTAAAGTGCAAGGTGAAGGTTGCTGTAAAAAAGGGGTCACTGGAGAGCATATTGATTTTTCCCCAATGGATTTTTCTGTCTCTGGGTGAAACCAGTCTTGACAAGATGTGAAGACACAAAGACGAGACACGAGTTTACAGCTGCTGTCGCACGCAGTCGTCACACAAAACAAGAGGCAAAGGCTTTTTTTCGCATTTAGAAAAAAATAACTGATATTAATATTTGTAACTGGAGGGACAGACAGAAGATCCTGTGGGTTTTGAATTTTTGTGCGTAAATTTCTCTCCTGCATGGTAAATAAATAGCCTTCAGTGCCAGCTTCCTAATTATGCCAAGGAAAACAAATCTGACAGCAGGGAACAGACATTAATACTTAGAAAATTCATTTCAATAGTCTGTGCTCCACAAGAAACTTTACGACAAATAGTACCCGCTGTTGTAAATAATGCAGACTCTTTTGCTCACAGCGACTCAGTCTGACTCTGTGAAGGGAATTTCAAAAAAAATAAATGGTTTCGATTGTTACATGTGTTTTTTTCTTGTTTTTCTTGGATATTTAATATAAGAAATCAATATCGGCATCACAGTGTCTATGAGGGGTCTATTTCTCCAAGTACAAAAATATAATGGATACAGATAGCAGACCCAGGCAGGTGGTGGAATACTGTAAATGATCTACATGCAGTCGAGGTCTGACACCCCCCCCCCCCCCCGCCCCCAGTTTATAACAGGTAGCTGAGAAACTATTATTTCTGAATAAGAAAACTAAAGGTCTGAAAGAGGAAGGAGGAGGACAGGGGGAAGTATTTATGGAATGCCACAGGCAACGCGGTTCCCTTACATCACCAAAAAAATGAATGCATTTGCAAAAGTTACACTACCTTTGGTGTAAGCACTGCACTTATAATATCTTTCATCCCAATTTCAAAAAAAATAAATGGTTTCGATTGTTACATGTGTTTTTTTCTTGTTTTTCTTGGATATTTAATATAAAAAATCAATATCGGCATCACAGTGTCTATGAGGGGTCTATTTCTCCAAGTAAAAAAATATAATGGATACAGATAGCAGACCCAGGCAGGTGGTGGAATACTGTAAATGATCTACATGCAGTCGAGGTCTGACACCCCCCCCCCCCCCCCCCCCCCCCCCGCCCCCAGTTTATAACAGGTAGCTGAGAAACTATTATTTCTGAATAAGAAAACTAAAGGTCTGAAAGAGGAAGGAGGAGGACAGGGGGAAGTATTTATGGAATGCCACAGGCAACGCGGTTCCCTTACATCACCAAAAAAATGAATGCATTTGCATAAATTACACTACCTTTGGTGTAAGCACTGCACTTATAATATCTTTCATCCCTTTTTTTTCCACGCTCCCTCTGAAGCTACTTATAGGGTTTGAGAGCGGGACGATCGTGCAGTGGGACCTGCGGGGCAAGAAGGCCGACTTCAGGATCTACTACGATGAGGTGAGATCCACTGTGCAGGTCTGTGTCGATAAAGACCCTGCTCGTCAGCTGTCAGGCAAAAGAGTTTCGTTTCATGACAGGTGCATACCTTTATCGGCGTGATGTCAGCGTGGCGTTACAAATGGTATTACGCTGTCAGCAGTTCTTCCAGTGGAGGTGGGGGGTGTCAGAGCTGGAGGAAGTAGGAAATACAGTGTGTAATAAAGTTTAAAAACAGAGGCATTGAAACTATGACAGTGACACTTTTAAACTTTTGTAAACTTTGCAACTTTGCATATATAGGTTAATCAGTTTAAATGGGAGATGGAAAGATGGTGATCGTTTCTCTGCAGGAACATAAGAGCCTCAGCCTGATCTTCTCATCCTCCCTCCATCACTTATCTCTCTCAGAAACAGAAGTTAGTCTCTCCCCATGCTCATGTGCTGAATCTCAGCACAACGTGGTGGAGTTTTAATTTTTAATCAGCATTTACTTTTCTTATTTTTACAGTGACAATTATTTTTCCAGTGTTTGCTGTATTTCACTGCCTGTTTGCCAGGCAGCTAATCACTGCTGTTTGTTTATTGTCAGCAGGATGATGTATATTTCAAATACCTGTATGGTGGTCTGAGTTAATAATGCAGAGCTGCAGACACAAAGTCTGGGGGAAATAAAGGCCAAGTGTTGCTACAGCATTGTCTGGTCTCCATTTCCAAATGGGTGCAGGTGCGCATGTGGTTTCCGGCTCCTGCAGTTTGCTGCAGTGACGGTAAATATCACCTCAGCTCGGCTTGTTTACTGTAACGTACAGTATCTTCCACTGACCTCTCCAAACATGGCCTGAGTCATCCCTCTTGGGAACATGGCCTTGATCACGAGGAAGCGTTGGAACAACAGAGAGTGGGTAAACATAGATCATCAGGTTGGCAGGTTTAAATAGTTGGACACGTGGGCACCAGGCTTGAAAGATCACATAGTGGCAACGACCTCAAAAGACCCCGACAGATACACAGTGAACATAAAGCAACAGAAAGAGGTCAAACCTGTGCTGGGAGCTACATTACTGCTTTGGCACGTCTTTTGGATGTAACACTTATTCATCTGCATAGCTGAGGTGTATCAGCTCCCACATCACTCAGCAACACAGGAGTAAAGTCAGTTTTCAATTGCTAGAAGTCGAGACATAGATATACACATTTCTTTTCAAGACTTAAGTGTCGCTTCATGCAACAGGCTGTAAAATAGACTTATGGTCCTTGTGTGGTTTAGAACAACACAGAGAGATGATGAAATAGCTTGAATTACAAAGTATCTTCTTTTTTGTATTCTTATGTATCCTTTCGTAATAGAACACTGAAATGTAGGGCGTTGAGTATATGCGCTGCCTCTCTGTCGTTGGTACAGGCCATCCACTCAGTCAGCTGGCATCATGAGGGGAAGCAGTTCATGTGCAGTCACTCAGACGGCAGCCTGACACTGTGGAACCTCAGAAACACCACCAAGCCATTCCAGGTCACCTTCCCTCATGGTGAGATACACACTCATCACACTCTGCACTGTGTTTTTTGCTTTTTGTTTCTTATTTATTGTGAAACTGAATTGAAAATTGAATGATTTTCACGTCCTATCCAATCCCAGCACTGACTCATCTTCCTTCTGTTTCCTCCCGACTGGTGGTTTGTACACGGGCATATTGCCCACGCGTTGTCGGTGATGATATCCGGTGATGAATAGCTCCTCGCGGTGACTTGTGATCTGTGATCTCAGGCAATGTCACAGCAGAGCGAGGCGAGAGGGGAAAGGTGTGGGTGATAAATGTTGAGGACAGTTGAATATCAGCTGTTTGCTTATGTGCCAGATAAACAGCAGAGGGAGGACGAGGGCAGCTGGAAATGACTGGAGGTAAATAGAGACGTGGAGAAAGAAGTCAACTGAACAGTGAAGGTGTGATCACGGAAATGAAACGCTCCCTTTGCGCGCTTAATAAAAATGAAGTCATTCTGGTAGGACGCTGCAAGCCAAGCATCACGCCACAACACCCACCCGCTACTTCAGTGCCCTCACGCTCACATCACGCTTGGCATCGCTTTGTTTGTTTCGCTCCATGCGGCACCAGCTGGACACTGCTGCCTGTGGCTGGGCTCAGATATCAGATATTATGGTGTAAGTGAGAGGAGGACTGGAGGCCCGGCGTCCGACCCACTGCAGGCTCCCTCCACCAGCAACATTAAATAATTGTATTACCTCTGCATATTCCAGTAACAACACTGGCAATGCCACAGAGAAGCCATTAGCCACAGCGTTCGTCCAGCTCCTCATTACTTCTTTTTGCATTGAACGCTCTCAGAGAGATTTCTAAAGTTGCTTTTCCATCAATAAAACAATAAATCTGCAACAATAAATCTGCAGCAGTATTAGTCTTAATTTAATCTCCAGCATTTTGAAGAAAGGAAGAGAGGCCGGAGCAAATGGACGAGTGAGTCTGCGCAGTGTGTGTAACATTCAGCTCACGTATGGAGTATAGCCGCTTATTTTTCAGTTGCCAGTGAAACGAGGAGACATGAAATGTGTGTTTTATCCTCTGTTTCCTGGATGCAGTAGGAGAGAGCATCCCAGGTGTAGTGTGTCCTTATGCCACTGTGTGTAACGTGAGCAGAATTGATGAATATAGAAAAGCGTTCACCAGATAGAAAGCCAGTTGGAGTAAACAGCCTGTGTTGCAGCTGAGCAGCTGGACCTGTGCTCTCAGAGCCTTCCTGCAGTGAAGGAGCAGATTAGTTACTAATACTAGTTACTGGTTACTGTGTTACTTTATGGTTACTACAGATTGAAGTTGGTCCCATTGTTGCAGTGAACTTATTCCGCACATACTCTGCATCCATTTATCTGTTGCTCCAGGATAGGACACGATTGAACTTAGATTTCATGACTTATTTGATGACTTACTTTTTGCAAAAGCGGAAAAAGCCTCAATGATACGCACATTTCAATCACATTTTTAAAAAGTGCTAGGCTTCTTTTCAGAGCTCTGTATCCATTAGGTTAATCCCAGAGTCCCTCTGCCTTCCAGCTGAGAGGCGTTCGCTTTCTATCAAAGGCATCACTTCATTATGTGAAGCAGGCAAAAAAAAAAGCACCCCTTTTTAATATGCTAACGCTTACGCGGTTCTGCTGCTTCCTGAAAGGAAGAATAGGAAACATTACACAGTTATCACAATGTGTAGTGGAAATGGAAACAAAACCATTCCCACTACACATCGTAGTGGAAACCAAGAGAAGTATTCGTCTCTATTATCACGTATTATTAGTAGTAGTATTAATATTACAGATGTGCAGGATAGGGTTGTGAGTCTAGCAGCTATTGTAGTAGTTTAGTAAAAAACAAAAAACAAACACACCTTAACAGTTGTAGACTGGTACAAATTCACAGTGTCCATTTGCATCTTTGGCATTGAGTTGATTATTTAGTTAATTCACTTGATACAAAGAAAAGAAAACTGGCCTAAAAAAACATTTGTTTTTATTCAGTATTTACAAAAGACTCTGAATTTAAATATCTTTTCTTTTTTTTATTCTTTTCCCTAATGCAGGTAAGATTCAGAAGGACGGCAGGAAGGAGTCGTGCAAACCCATACTCAAAGTGGAGTACAAGACATCAAGGAGCAGGTGTGTGTTTCCTCAACAGATATTCACATCTGGATTTTTCTTACAATCGAGTTCCTGTACAGTACATTGTCATTTCAGTACTATTGTGTGTCTAAATGTTCTAGATCCTGCGACTGTTTCATCATATAGTAGGCTGACGAGAAGGTGGCTAAATGTACCCCTGTCTGTGATAATCATAAGGCTCTCATAGAAGCAAAAAGCACTTACAGCTTTTCAAATTGTGTGAAATTACACATGATTACACAGTGCTTTTAAACCGCCATCTCTGGGATCCTTTCCACAACTGCTGGAGAATAAGTACCAAGATAATTGGAGTTGGATTTACTTTTTTTTTTTAAATTAATAAATAATAGTGATTTTGTTAGAGAGAGTTATAAACGTTGGGCACATATTCGTGTCATAGGCAGTTCACATGACTAATGAATGTACTTATTTATGACTTATTTCAATTTAATTATTGCCCAATCGGGATTAACCGCTTATACTGATACTGACTGAAGCACGTCCTAAAGTCCTGTTCTCCCTCACTGCAGCGAACCTTTTGTTATCTTCTCCGGGGGTCTTTCATATGACAAGGCAGGACGGCGACCGACATTAACCATCATGCACGGCAAAGCAATCACCGTGCTCGAGATGGACTATCCCATCGTCGACTTCATGGTGCTGTGCGAGACTCCTTACAACAACGGTAAGTGTACTCAAAGACAGGGAAGAAGCTGGTGCCACATGTCGACTGGGTTCAGCAGAGAGAGTTTGGACATCACTGCCTATGGCTGCTTTAGGATTGTTAATTTGGGATCGGTATGAGTTGATGATCAAAAAAAGGAGATGTGGTTGTACAATATGTGATGTAAATATGGATTAAGGTTTATCCATTTCAGTTTGGCTTTGTCTTTCGCAGAGGTCCAGGAACCTTACGCAGTGGTGGTTCTCCTGGAGAAGGACTTAATAGTGGTGGATCTGACACAGAGCAAGTAGGTGTTCCTCATACACGGCACGGGAAAAACACACTCTTCTATTATCCACCAGCCAAATCCCAGCTCTAAAAAGCTAATCAGAGCCATTCAGGTCCATACTTAAGGGTGAAGCAGAGGTCAGAAATGTTTATTCTACTATCAGACTGCAACCGCAACCACTTCAGTTAAATTAACTTATCACCACCATGCATGATGAAGGTGAGAGTTGCTGATGTGGACAGGTTTTGACAGATTAACACCTCAGGCTGGGGAAGACATTTGGACAACAACAAACTACTTGCCTATAAATTGTGTTATAGTTAATCATGGTTTTCTAATTAAGACCGTGAGGTATAAATATCTCCTGATGATTTCGAGACGTTCAAATTGTTGACAGTGTCACCTAATTGATTAACTGGTTAATTGGGTTTAAATAATACATTTTACAGTAGTCAGTGGCTCACACTTCCTATCAGAAATGTTACTCGTGAATAGATAATTGATTGGATTTAGTACATTTACAGACGTTCCGTTATCTCGTCGTTTTCATTTCGTTATTTCCTCAGGCTTCATTCTCCTCCTCTGCCATATTTCTTGCAGCTTCCCCGTCTTTGAGAACCCTTATCCCATGGACATCCATGAATCTCCAGTTACCTGCACAGCCTATTTTGCAGACTGTCCCCCTGACATAATCCCCATCCTCTACTCCATAGGGGCTAAACACAAGAAGACTGGCTACAGCCAAAAGGTAGGGAAGGTGTATTTTAACACTGTCCCATACTGACTTAATTTTGTGTTTTGGAAAAATGTCTGTTTTATTTTCCAGGTTCAGGATTGCTAATAGTGATAATTAATTCTCTGAAGATGTTTGAGCATGTTTACAAGGTCAGAATGAAAAATGCACTTCTCCATATGCTGCTGACGGATTTGAATCAAAGCAGATATAACAGCATATGCCAGCACCCACCACTGCTTTAGTGATAAGAAGAAAACATCTGCTTCTGGCATCTCAGGTTTACAACACTGCAAAGTGAAGGCAAAACGAATTTTAATCAACAAAATTCATCCCCTGAAATGTTAGGTCTACTTGTCGTCTGTACAGAATCATATTAAATGATGTGTTTTTAAAACCGATGCAAAGCACCGAATATGATTATTGAGTGTTTTCGAGGAAAAGGAAATCAATGTGACACTGTGTCTGTAACCACATCAGGAGTGGCCAGTCAGTGGAGGAACGTGGACGTTAGGCTCTCACACCTACCCAGAAATCATCATCACAGGGTAAGTCAGAGGTATTGGCAGAAATATGTTGAAGACAGAGCAGCATGTACGTCTTCAGTCAAGTGAAGGGGACGTGCTGCCCCTAACTTTAAATGCCTGCATTGACTAAGTTCATTAACTCTGCCTCAAAGACCAATGTAAACGATTGTTTCTCTTTGTTCAGACATGCCGACGGATCAATAAAATTTTGGGATGCATCTGCAAGTAAGTCCACTCTATAAACGTGTCCTTCTTTCCGTCTCCTTTGTCTCGGAGCTGTGCTGTTTAGTTTGAGGTGTTATTACACAGTGCGCTTGAATAAACAATCTCATCATGACATCTGGTCTTTTAGATTAGAAAAAAAGGATTTATATGCAGAGAACTATGTTCTCCAAAATCACAACAATAAATTATAAACCACTGCCACAGATTTCACCACTGGCAGTGTCAGTGGTTTCCCTTCTCTCTGTGTCGGCATGTTGCCATTTGCAGTATGTTCTCACGAAAAAGTCTGTTGCCAGTCACACTGCAGATGTTGTACAAACTGAAGACCTCCAAAGTGTTTGAGAAACCAAAGCTTGGCGACGGCCGGGCTGCTGATTTGGTGGAGGAAGACCCATTCGCAGTCCAGATGGTCAGCTGGTGCCCTCAGAGCCGCATCTTCTGCGTGGTCGGCATCTCAGCTCACATCATCCTGTATCGATTCAGCAAATACGATGCCAACACGCAGATAGTGGTGAGCGAGATCAGAATCGCATCCTGGTTCAAGTCTTAAATCCTTTTTACAAACTCTGATTTGACCTTTTTTTGTTGACCCTTGGCCCTCTTTCAAGAAATGACAGAAAACACAGTTTATTACACCGTCCTACAGGTGGTTGTAGTTCGCTCTGTATCTGTGTCGTCCTCAGTCACTAGACATACGCCTGCAGTGTGAGTCGGAGGACGTCATCACTCCATCGGACAATGAGAACAATCCCTGCTTCCCAGACCCGGGCTCCCACTCACCGCAACCCCACCACCAACCTCCAGCCAGCCCCAGCTGTGGAACACCAGAGGGTATTAAAGACAGCATCCCCTGCCTCAAGTAAGACCTCTGCACACAGCATCATACGTTCACTGCATTCAATTACAATTGAAAAGACGTGGTGATGAAAGAAACCATGTTTGATCAAAGACTGACCTTCAATGTCAAAACAATAACCCTTCTTTCATTTGTCCTGTATCTCCATGCTACTCTAACCTCTCCTCTGCTGTATGTCTCCCTCAGAGTGAAGGACCGGGTGGTTCGGGTCCCCCCCGGCTACCAGGCAGAGCTGGTCATTCAGCTGCTGTGGGTAGATGGGGAACCTCCACAACAGATCACCACCCTGGACATCAACTCTGCCTATGGCCTGTAAGTCAGCAGATGCCTGACAGTGCGTCAGCTCCTTTTGCCTCTTGGCCTGTGCATTTCTATGAATAATCCATAGTACAAATCAATCCATGGTGTAGATTAGAGTTGCTTGCACAAAATGATGTAGCCCTCTGAGAGCATTGGATATTGTCATGGCGCTGAAGTGCTTTGTTTATGGTGCAGTCATAACAGTGTTGTTGGAGGCAGAGGTATAGTAAACTGAAACTACACCTGAGAGACATAGACGTTTGTTTTTCTTCAACATGCAGGAGTAGCACTGTGGGTGGCTGCTTTACATTACACCAGAGTTTGACAGTGGTTTGAAACTTCAAACTTTTGATGTGTCGGCACTTTTTGTTCATTCCTTCTTTGTCGGAAAGCTTTGGTAGTGTTATGCTTTTAAAAGTTCAAGTTGACAGTCTTATTCATTAAAGCTTTTCACGTTTGGGATTTATTAATATTAATTGTTATGTTACATTGAAGAGAAAGCAAACGACCTCCTGAGCTCAGTCATTTCAGCCCTCTAGTTTGATTTTGTTATGAATAGAATCATTTCATTCTCTCCTGTAAAGCTATTCACAGCTTCAACAGAGTTATAAAAGCTGGTTTATTTATTTATACTATGTATTATAGAACTGGTATGTGCATATGACATATTCAAGTTAACCGTATAGGAAATTTAGCAATTTTGGCAAACAGCTACATGATTCAGTTTTGTTGGGCAATAGTCACAAAAACATGTTCAAAGCATATACAGTACTGGCTCATCACTAAAGACTGCATACTTCATATATAATATGAGTCTGGACAGAGATCTTGTTATTAGTGTTTCTCTCATCATTATTTCTCGGCAGCTTTTCAACATTGAGTTTTAACCTATGGAGTTTGCTGTTTCCTGGTGAAGCCATGTCAGTGTGTTGTAGGCTCATGCTCCGTTTAAATGTTACTTGTATTAAAAGGTTGAAAAAACATAGAGTTTACCCATCGCTGCACACTACGGTTTTATTGTGTTTATTTGTTGCCTTGAAATAGTTGTTTCCATTATAAACAAAAACCCAATTTATTCTCTTGGCAACGTTTCTAAATTGCAAAGGACTGTTATTGTCACAGCCTGAACCATCTGAACCTATTACAGTTATATAAATATTTTTCCCTGAAAGGCCATGGATGGAGTTATTTGTTGTGAATATTGTCTCCTGCTGGATAGTGCTTTATCAACTGGAACATCTTTTATACACAGCAAATAGAAAAGTCACTGCTAACAAGGTTCCAGGGGCTCTGGAGCAGAGTGAGGTAGCAGGTGGCAGTGGGGCTTATTGGAGATCCAGTATTAATTCAAATAATTAATAAACAACAGCACAATGTGAGGCAAAGTAATTACATGAAAACATCCCAGCTGACTTCACAGTGGTTCATTGTGCGACATGTTGCACATTCAGTGTCAGTGAGACTAACATGTGGATTAAATCTGCCAAACAGTGCAAATGTCTTTCTCCAACCACATAAAATGCAATTGTGTTTGTGTGTCTGTGCATGTGCCTCTTTGCTGTGTTTGTGTGTCCAGTTTGGCGTTTGGGAACTGCAATGGCCTTGCAGTAGTGGACTACTTACAGAAAACTATCCTGTTGTGCATGTCAACATTGGATCTGTATGGAGCCGCCGACCCCTACCAGCGCCTTACCCGCTCCCCCCGCAGGAACAGACAGTCCACCTCAGGTAGCACGCACAAGCACTCACACACACACACATGCATGGTTACAACTAATATGCACCATGCACTCTCACAGAAAGGTGCCATGTTTGGAGGCATTACATTGCACATACTGTATCATAGTGTCTCATCTGTTTTCTCTTCTTTACTTCTGTCTCCCTCCTCTGTATCTCGTCATCTTTCCTGAGCTTCAATAATCAATCAGGCGAATCTGACCGACCTTATGTGAAATCAATGATGCGGGTGTTTTGATTCCGTTCCTCGTATAATTGATCAACACCCCTGCTCTCAAGTCTTTAACGCAGCCGTTACACAAGGGCAGCGCTTGCAAAAAATATTTGAGCTACTTTTTGAAAACACTCAGAAAAATAATTATTAATTTAAAGTCTTAATAGACTGATTATATGGATTTTTTACATACAAGATATATATTATGTGGTCATAAATTGTGTAGCATTGCTATACAGTGAATTCAGCTGGCCAACAGTATAAGATTTTCAACTAAGCTGTATATACTCTGCTGCTTCATGTTTAATGAAGCTTATTTTTCTCATTGTTATTTACCTCTTAATTAGATCTGCATACTAAATACTCTTTCATCCACTGCATATACAAAAGAAAAGAAGGCATTAATATAATGAATAGGCTATTATGCAAAAGCAGGGCTATACGCTTGACTCAACAGTTACTATTGTTTCACAATATTTGAAATTCAGTTTTCATTTTAACAAACACATTTTAAATTAAATACATTGCAACAATTTAACATAAGAAGAGTGAACGTAACATCCAAATCCTCTCTGTAAATATATTCTGACAACATATATTTACATTTAAGAATAAAGATATTTAAATGCCTTCATCAGTCCATTTGTTTCTTCCCTCCTTTCTCCTTTTCTGTCACACTGTATCATACAAAAACAAAACCATTCAGTAAAACACTCACGCCTGTCACTGATCTGCATCATGAATATGATTCTGTTAAAAATGCATATTTATGTGCATGTGAACAGGCTGTGTGTCATTCCACGTCGGCATTATGATGCATGCTGTCATTTGATTTCTCTGTCCTTTCTGTTTTTTAGTCTTGCTTGAGCATAGATCTTTATTCTAAAGCCACAGAGGTCTTGTTGTACTTCCTGACCCCTGACCCCTGTTTTTTTTTTCTGCTGCTAATCCTGCCCGGTGCTGGTTTCTAAAGGCAGACGCTTATACATGTATAAACACATACACACACACACACACACACAGTACATATACTGTATATATGACCTACTGTAAACATATTCAGCCCTGCCACAGAGAAATCACAGTGTGGAATACAAACCACACATTTAATAATCCAAAACTATTTGGATTTAGGGAAGCTCCAGTTGTTTAATATTTTAGATGCCTGATTTTTTTTTTTACAAAGTCAAAGTACTGAGCTATTATCATAACATAACTCCCCAAAGTGTATCTGAAAAAGCTTTACTGGCACTGGACTTATGTAAAGGGCAAAATCAACCTCGATGGAGGGATGGATGACTTTTGGCTTTCGAGCTCACACTATGCTGCTGCCTTAGTGCTTTTATTGACTGACGAGCACAGCATTTATTGTTCCCAGCTTATGGTTTGGTGAGAGCCTTTCTTTGTTGGAGCTTTTGGATCAATTTCGAGATGGAAGGGAAGATAAAAACAAACATCGGTGCCCTTTTTTCCACAACCCCGACTGGTGGTGTAATGATCTTGAGGACTTGCTATGCCTGAGTCAATATATATATATATATATATATATATATATATATATATATATATTTCTAAAGACAAAACTTCAAAAACACAGTCCAAAGACCAAAGTAAAAATATGCAGCCCCTGCTAATTCTCTTCTCTTTATGTAAAAACATAGTTTCTGTCTTTACCACAACATTTCTAGCCGTTATCCACATATGTGTACCACTATGCTATATATTCATGTCAGTCAAATGCAGTGCCTTCATTTCATTTTAAATGATGCTCGATTATCACTTTAGTTGAAGTATAAAACATTATCAGTAATAACCTGCACACGTTGGAAGAGTCTACGGCAAAATGCATATGAACAAAATGAAATGTAAAAAAAGATGCCAGATTTATTTTGATGCTGCTGTGTAAGTAATGACATGTTGCCTGCTAACACAGTAGTTTACTTCCTGTGGCAGTGACCAGTCAACACCCCCCCCCCCCCCCCCCCCCCCCACCGACACTAACTCAGTTGCTGCTTGCTCTCACTTTCTTTTCCTCCCTAAGCCTATGTGTTCTTCTCTCTCCCCCCTTCCCTACATCTTCCCTTCCTCCCTTTCCTACATCCTAAACTTTTATAACTCTTTTCCTTCCCTGTCTACACTGCTGTCTTACTTAATATCTCATTATTCTCTTTATTTTCTCCTCCCTCCACCCCTGCCCCACGTTATTTATGCAACTTTTTTTTCTTTTTCTCTTCTTTCCTTCTTTCTGTCTCCTCCTCCTCCTCCTCCTCCTCCTCCTCCCACCTTTTGGTGACTCTGTGGCTGATGGTGTGGGCATGTGGGCCTGCCTGACAGAGTTTTGCATGCGTGGCCTGTCTAACTTTTATTCAGATTCAAAGAAAAGGATCCGTACATCCTATCAGAGTAAGTCGGGCCTTTCAAAAGGCTGGGGGGGCTCTGTGTGTGTGTGTGTGTGTGTGTGTGTGTGTGTGTGTGTGTGTGTGTGTGTGTGGGGAGGGAGGGAGGGATGGATGGGGGGTGGGGTGGGGAACATACAGTACTAGGACAGCAGGGATGATAGTGATGGTTGCTATAGAGATCGGGAAGGGATGGAGTGGACTAAAAGCAAAAGGACAAACCAAGGAGATGATTGGAATAAAGAAGGTTGTTTTCTGGTCTTAGAGCAGGATACTATATCTGCACTTATCCACATTAAACACAGTCAGACTGTTCCAGTCATGTCCAGCTGTATGTCCTTTGCAGAAAAGAGAGCCACTCCTCTGACTTTGAGTTAAGTAAGGGCTAGAATAAATATTACATGATCCACATGATGTATATTTTAAGTGAAGAATAGTTGGTAGGGTGGATAAAGCCTTGTTCATCCACTGGGCCTATAATGTTTTTTTTCTCAATTATGTATAAAGGAATTTTTAATTTTCTTTTTTTAGTGCAGATTTAATGCCTCGGTCATCAAGGACAGTGTTAATGATTAAAGAAAAAAAAACGCACAAAGGTATTTTGCGGGAAACTTTGACGAATGAGAAATCATCAATCAAAACTTTTGGAGTAGTTATGAATCAGCGAGGCTGTTGATAATGAACAGGGCTTAAACACCTCATGAGAATTTTCAGCATTTGAGCATTTGTGTGTGTATTTAGTTGTTATTTTTTTTATTTGAACTTGCCTGTGCTTGGTGCATGATCGGATATGTCTGTGCTGTTTTGTGTTTTGATTATGAGATTTGCACTATATTTTGACGTTGAAAATTCAATATGTACTTAAATTGAATAGATTGTGGTGCTGGTAGCATTAAGGCTTTAGCCACTCTGAGGTAAATGATCCCCAATGATATTATACTATCAGAAATAATAATAAAGTGCTGGGAAATAGCTATATAACCTTGCAGATACACTGTGCTTTGAACTCTGTCTTTTTGGCTCTGTGTGACTGACATGACTGAAATAATCTGACAGACTGTTTGCTCTCTACTTCTTCCCCCTCTCGGCTGCCATTGGCTTTGACAGGCCTTACTGAACTCTCCGACAACCAGCAGTCCATTGACATGGAGAGAAGCAAGTCACCCACCTCAGGTAAGCAGCTCACACCATCACACACACACACACATATTCAGTCCAGAGAACCTGTATGGAAATATCTCCTGTGAAGTTTCAATCACTGTCACTACACTTGAACTGTAGCCACAGTATGCAGCCTGCGGACACCTCATCTGTCACCACAGCAACTTCACTTGACGAGAACAGCAGCGGTTTGACATGGCAGCGTATGTCTCAAACGCCTTCCAATGGAAAGTTATTGATGAGAAAATGTAATCAATCAGACTGGATGCTGTTTGTTGAGGTCACAGACAGTTTCAGTCTGAGCAACAAGGTCTGCCACAGCTGCTCGGACCAGTCCAGAATCTATGTTTGGACAGAAAGCAACAGGGGTGGCATCAGAGAGCAGGCTCAGTTACATGTACAGTGTCTGCTAATGTTTAGACAGCGGAGGAGAACAGCGGTGACAACAGGTCGATAATAAGTGGCATTAACCTGCGTCGTTTTATATCATCCAGGCTTAAATAACCATCCGAGATGAGATCAGAGCGGTTCTCAACACTGTTTAAATATTTATTTTCATCATCCATAATATATTATAAAATCCTCCTGTGCACTGCTCTTAGTCAAACATGTGCCAGTGTTGGTGTGTAGCAGTGCCTGACTTTATGCAGCATTAGACGCTACGCCATAGACATGGTGTTATGATTAATGAAATGTAAATGCTCGGAAAGTTGGTACCTCATGTTGTTTTCATTATCTTGTCAGCTGCATCACGGTTGTGGAGATGATGCAGTTATTAGTGGTGCTGATGATTAGTGTTTAGGCCGTGAGATTGTGTACAGTACTCAGTACAGGTCTGTGTGCCTGGCCCCGGATGAAATGAGACTTTGAGGACAGAGAACATTTCCCAGCAGGTGTGTATGTGTATGTGTCGTGGGAGACCACTTCATCTCAGCAGATTCAGACCTTAAAGGTCAAATGGAGAGGGAGTGTAAGTGTGTGTAAATCTGTGCCAAGCAGACACGCTGTGCTGAAGGCTCCATAAGCCTGCAGTTTCACTAACACTTCATTTTAAACTCAAGTCACTGTTTATGTGACAAAAACACAATTGAATTTTTTTTTTCAGGTTAAATGTGATCCCCAAATGGAAGAGGGAGATGTAATTAAACTATTATCTATTTGAGCTAAGCCGAGGTGCAGTGTTTTCTCACAAAAACAACAGGCCACAGCTGATCTTAGAATAATAAGATGTCATTAGCTGGTGATAAAATTATACGTTGATGCTCTGGAGTCTGTCAGTGCTGAGGCGTGACAATAGTGCCATTGTGTGCAAATATTCAATTAGTGTGTTGTGTTTTACAGAGAATGGAAGTTTTGGGGATTTTTGGCCCAACACTCAGGCACTTTGTGTGCCTCTGAAAAAATAATCTGATATGGTTCAGGCCACAAATACCACAGTCAACACACACCGTGCCCGTTGGGCCTGAGATGATGTCTCTGTGAAATTCCCCCAGAGTCACGGGCATACGCAAATGTTGTCTTTCAAATAGCCCAGCAGTTCCTGAATGGAGGGAGCGTGAGCTCTGAGGAGATCTGTATCTGATCACGATGCCTATCAGACGCCTCCATGTGGAAGTGTTCAACAAGGAGGTGACGCTGCAGGCGACCCAAATCACACTGGAGGGATTATATTCAGTCTATGTCTTGTCTTTTATTGCCCAGCAGCATAGAAAGAACAATATCTAGCCACTCGTAGGTCTTATAGGACACAGGTATCTGTTTTACTGACAGTGATCACGGTGTAATACAAGGAAAGTATATTTATTAGAGGTTTCTCTTGCTATGATAAGTCACCATGCAGTGCTCCTTCGACCTCACTGCTTTAGATTTGCCCAGCTTTGACATCACGTATCTGTATTACTTCACTGTGAGTTTCGATGGCTGATGTCTGTTGTTCAGCTTTGTAATAATCAGCAGGGTCATTCTGTCCCGTTACGGGCACGGCGTCCTCGCAATAGAGAGTCGGAAGACCGGGTTATAGACAGATTGACCCAGAGAGAGGAAATTGCACTGGTGGATCAGTATGTTCACTTTCACTATCACAATCTTTCAATATAAATATCAATATAAAAAATGTTTAACACTGACAAATAAAATTGAATTGTAATTTTACTTCTGATTAGTTGTTTTTAATAGGTTTTGTAGGTTTTCTGACAGCTACAAAAACTCAATATGAAGGTGAGAGCAATGTAAAATAGATTTAGAGTGGCTGAAGATGAATGAGGTACCACTGCTGTGCCCTGATTGACAGGTGAAGAGTCCCTTGTTTGTTTGCCCCTGCTCGATATCAACTTCCTCTCTTGGCCATTAGTGGCTGTCTGGTCATTCCTGGCACACCAGGTGTGCCGTGTCTGTTGAAGGCCATGTACAGACAGTGGACAGCCAGACGCTGTCCTGATTCAACCTGCGTGTCAGCGACTGCAGGCATTTCTCGCCACGTCTTTACACATATTCTCCTCTCAAGCTTATTTTCTGTCTCCCTTTCGTCATTAGGTCCAGTAATTGGTGCTCCTGTCAGAGAGCTGCCTCTCTCTCGTGTCCTGGGGTCTGTTGTTCAGGCTCAGGATTATGAATTACATTTCCCTGGGGAGCCTCATCCCATGTTTGGCTGTTCAGGGGCTTACTCGACCATTTCTATTTGTGAGACGGACTAACAAGCTGCGATGCCAGTGATGGGTCCCTGACCCAGTGGGATATATTTAGCAGTGGGCACATGAAGGAAGAAAGGTTGAAGGTAATAGCTGAGCTGTTGCCACCTGCACAGCTCCACACAGATCCTGCTGGTTTGATAAAACTTCAGATGCCCTGCACCTTAGCAGGTTCATCTAAACCCTGCTGGTGGTCTTTACTACTTTATCTATAATACAACATGATGCCATGAGACCGTGCTCATGTAAATCCTCACCCATACATTCTATAAATATTCAATTTGAATTATCATAATTTAATAACTTTGTTATGTATTGTGTTTATGTCCAGTACATTTAAATATAAACATGTTAGTCAACCAAAAACATTGTGGCCGACCAGGAGATCTTGTCTCCTGGTTGCCAGGAGACAACATCTGCATGTAACCTCGGGATTAAACTCGAGTGCACTCTCCCTGTTACCCTCATCACATTAAATTAATTCTAAATGAATGTAAAAGCTGTCATTTGATCTAATTATTAGACCAAACATTATTTGTATCTGGTCACACTCAAGGCCTCATGTTAAAAATAAAGATGACCCAGGATCTTAATGCCGATCAGTTAGTTTTGTCTTTTTAGATGATATAACCAGTTGAAATGGGAGCTCCTGTTTACACTCAGCGTTTTGGTCCATTTGTATTCAGATGCAGCCACTTCTGTGATCTCTCTCACCTGGTGTTGATTAGTTTGGAACTAACTGAGTGAATGTGCAGTAAATGTAGGTTTGACCACTGGTTGTGTATTCTCCCTGTTATGAAGGTAACACGTGGTTGTTCTGGGCTGGCTGTTCTCCTAGCAGCTGGGTGGGTCAGCAGTGATGCACAAAGCTGCTTCACCCCGGTGACCCTGTATTTTAGATGAGAACAGAAAAATAGGACTGGTGGGAACAGGTGGTTTGTTACAGAGGAACTGCATGAACTGTTTGTCTGCAAATCCTGCTGTTACAGGCAGTTACAAAGTCTGGGAGGAAAAGAATCCACTCGAAACCATGTGTTTGGGTGTAGTGCACATGTTGAAGCTCCAAGATTAAGGATCTCCCAAATGTCGGTATACAGGCAGACATTGTTTCCAATTTGCAGGATTATTGCAATGTATCACAATTGCAATTGCCAGAGCTCTGTCTATGTGTTCAAGTAATTATATCTTTTGCTTGGCAAAAGTTCAAATCTCATGCAAAGACAGTAAAACATATAATTCTATAACGCAATGCAAATGCAGTTCCTTCCAATGTAAAGGTAAGTTTCCTTGATTTTATGTTTGCAAAGAAGAATACTAATGATTGATATGCTGCACACCAGCACACTGTAAAATAACCAGGTTTTGTTAGTAAGCTGATACCAACCATGGAACCCTGTCACAGTTACATAGTCTCAGCACATGTTCAGCAATAAGCTGAATATCAGGATATCGTCCTTTGTTTGTGCAGCACTGCTTCGGCTCACACGGGGCAGAAGGGAGTAGAAAACAAACGTACCTTTCCTGAAAGCACACAGCCTTGGAGGGGTTGTGTTGTCATCTGAAAGACACACACAGTTACACTGTAAATGTCAGGACGCTTCACAATAATACACAGTGTCTGTGATGCTACAGGACTACACAAATACTTTTTAACCATCTGTCGTGAATTTAACCAGTCTGTTAAATTTAAGTGAGGGTAATGTTTGTCTTAAAGTCAATCTTATTGACAGAAGCTGTGGAGCATAAAAAAGCAGCTCACGTCATATTGATGTCTATTAGAAACCTGAAGCACTGAGAATAAGAGAAATACACAAAAACAGGTTAGAAATTATTTATTTATAGAAATTATTCGATAAGGTAGGTAGGTTGAAGTAGTTACAGTTGCAGAGGTGTTATTACTGTTACTTGTGATATGAGTTTTACTTTCCTGCCTATTAACCGTTTTGTTTTCATAACCTCTCAGCTGCCCGGTTCCTCCCGAGTCCCCTCACTCTGTGTGTGTCTCCTCTGCTTTCCCTGAAAAGTCTATGTCTGTTCTGTTGGATCTCCTATTCCAGTTCATTACCCAACCTCCCTTCACAATGACCCGCGCGTCCTGCCAGAGCCTGTGGCCAGTCTGAGGGCCAGCCACTGCAGTCCAGTCTTTTACTTGCTGGACAATGGTAAGAGGGGGGATGTTTCATGGTTCTCAGCCCCTTCACGGACATCTGCTTGTGGCTTTTATTTATGGTGGAGCAATGGTGGGGGGTTGGGGTGATTGTGTTGCTTTTCGACAGGTGGTTGGTTCAGTGTCGCACCTTGCATGCCAACTCTGCTTCCACACTGTGAGCAACGCTATCAGCGAGACAGCGGAAATATTTTCATCCCCCACACAGGCACAGAATTTGTGTTCAAGTTCAGGTATTTCATATAAAAGTGGTGGTGTTGAAAAAACTTTTTTGCTTAAATTGTAATGCAAGTCACACAACGAACATGGCAATTTAAAAGAGAAATCCTCAGTGGTGGAGTCAGGATGAGGGATTTTGTATTTGTGGCTGCACTGGCGACTCCTACTGGATGGTAAGCAATTAGGAGGAACCTAGACTGCACCCTCTGACGACATGATTATTTAAAAACTGAAAAGCGTCAGGAAGTTGTCGGTGCCAGTCACCTCCCTCACACCATTAGTCATTACAGAAAGACCATCAGCCAAGTTGCTTGCAGTGTAAACAAGCTGACGGTGTTCCTAGTGGTAGACTGCTGCTGCTTTCTCACTGTGTTCCATGCTTTTGTGCGGACGACTGTTGGTGTTGCATTGTTTCAGTGCTTCAGGGGGCCAGACGTTGTGTTGTTTGTTGTTTGTGCCAGATGTGGCATTTGACCTTGAATCCATCACCACTGGGCATCGCTGCAAGGCAGGCGGGGTTAGGAAGAAGAAGGAGTTGAACCTCCCCTCATCCTTTAGTGTTTCATTCCCTGTGACCTAAATCATTGTGTCTCCACTGGAGCCACACATCTTTGTCGCTGAAGGACAAGGTGGTACTTTGCCAGGGTGTGGCGCTCCGAACGTCTCTAATTGCGTCTTCCTCTGTGTATGTCAATAGACCCAGAATCTCATCTTGTTGTCATCTGTGCTAACATTCATCAGTGTCTCATCTCGGACTAACTGCATGGTGCCCTGTAAATAGCGAGCTGTGGTGCTGCTACAAATGACTTCATCTTGCTCTGTACGTTCACCAGTATCGAATCTAATGCTAGCCCCAATGATGATCTCAGTATTCCATATGTTACGGTGATTTAGCCTGTGTAGATCTCTTGGAAATAAGTAAATAAATAAACATACATATATATATATATATATATATATGTGTGTGTGTATATATGTATATATATATATGTATATATGTATATATGTAAATATATATTTCCTCTAAAATGACCTCCAGCAGTGTGTTTCATCTTTAAAGGTTTTCTTGTTAATTCACTAGTGTTTGTCAGCTAAAACTAACACAGAGGAGTGAAAAGAGACAGAGCACAGGAGCACATTCAATGGGAAATGTTGGATTTGAACATCAGTCAAATGTTGTCTCTGCAGAGAGAGAGAGACAGCTGACATGCAAGGGGCCATGAAACACCTTTAAAGCTGCAACCTACTGCACCACATTGAAATAATGTTTTCATTTTCTTTTCAATTTTGCATTGAAAATGCTGCGTAAACAAATATTTGAGTAATGTATGGAGTGTTTAGGTCACATATGGAGCTAAAGAGGTGTTAAACAAGTGTTATATATGTTATATAAAATGTTATATTACAGTATTGTCACATAAACAACAAGATGCCAAAGAAGTGTTGATTGGCTCTGGCTGAGAAAAGAAAGCACATGAATCAGGATGATAATATTATTAATCAACACAGACTTGACCATGTCTATTATGCAGGTTCGGTGAGCGAGGTAATGAATTTTAATGCGTGCAATGTTTGATTGGGTTTTATTCATACAACAAATATTTGATGAAGTGTTGATGGAGCCTCTTAGCTATAACCAGAGGAGAATTGCCTGTGTGACAGTATTTTCCCTGTTACTATATCTTCAACACTGCACATCTGACATAGCTTCAGCAGCATCTGAGCCCCATGGTTCATTATGAAGACACACACACACACACACAGAGCCAGCTCATCCCTTATTACCAACACTAATCTGAAAGGCTGACTTGTTTCTGGAAATAATACATGGAAACAGAAACGCACTGATAGAGAAATTCAATTAGAGCACCATACCACTGTAATTTCCTCCTTACTAAAAAGGGAATTATATTTTTCCTTTGATTCAGAGCTGCCGGCATGCTCCCCCACAGGACATAAACTGTATTACAATAAAGTAGATGGAAAAATAAACTAACCATCTCTTCTAGAAGGCCCAACATCCTCTGCTGTACTTCTGTTCTTTCCTGGTGCTCTGTTGCAGAAGGACTGAAACCTGAGTCAACATTTTCTTTTTCCAAAAAGGAATCATCACTGATTCCTTTACTACATTTTCCAAATCCAAAGTAAAAATTTCTTGAGAATGCGAATTCATGGTCATGACGTCACGTGAACGCCACCCTGTATCTTTCACATGTGAAGTCGACCGAGAAATAGTAAAAGGTTTGACTCATGGCATCTCAACTTTTGACCTTTGCAGTTCTCCACTTACTGCAAAATGCTTGCAAAATGTTTCAAGTTTTTTTTGTTACCTCCAGTGTCCGATTTCTAGCACCGTGTGGTAGCACTCTGTTTGTTTGTGCTTCCATGTCAGACATCCCATGCCTCAGAAAACAAACTTGCTAAAGGCTGATTATGGCTTCATGTAGCCCAACAAGACAATGAGATTTCATTGTACCAAATAAACAGTGGGGAAAAAAACGAGGGTTTGATTGTTTTACCGAACAATTTGTTTTCCTGGTTGCTCCCAGTCTTGTAGCTGTAGCTGGCAGCACTGGCCTGGGACAACAATGGAGCATGCATTTTGAAATATGCCTGCTGTGTGCAACTGCACCAATTTGCATGTTCTGGTCCGTTGTTCATTTGAATGAATTCCTTTTTCTTTCTTGCACTTTCCTGTCATCATTTGAATTAGATTACACCCAGTTTTATTTTCTTCATTTATTTATTTATTTTTATTTGAAAAGATTAACTGGTGCTTTGTTTCCTATTCTTTTGTTTCAGTAAAGGGACCGGGCAGAAAGTTAAGTCTGCCAACAGATCTTAAGACTGATCTTGGTACGGTAGGCGAAAGCCAGCAGCTGTCACTTGATTTCGTTGAAATCATTTACTTTCTGCTTTTGTCACATTTTCTAGACTTTTCTGTTGCTGTCGAATATTTGACTCTTCCTCAGACTTTCTTTGTTCAATTGACTCGTCACTCTCTCCTCTTCAGTCAGCCCACGAGACTGTCGGCCTGACGTGTTTGTCCATTTTGCCCTCTTCCTGTGTTTTTATTTAAATCCTCCGTATTTATTTCTTCTTCTACATTTTGCAAGTGTTTATAAAGGTGATTTGTAACCCATACCCATGTTTAAATTTGAGGCTCTCTATCACTTTATCATGATTGGACCATCCTCTGATTCTACACAACCTTTCCTCCATGTGCAGCCTCTCTCTACAGTGACTTTAATCGCTCGCCCCCCTCTTCATTTGAACATTTCTGTCTTGGCCGGTGCTCTTCTCATTATGACTGGATCATCTGCATTACAGTGCTACATACACGTCATAATCTCAGGTTTCTCTTTGCTCTGCCTCTGTAGTGTCACACATGCTGTCGCCTTTAAAAAACCCCAGCTCTTCTACAAAAAACGTGCCAGTGTGTAATTAATCCTGAGTTGCGTCACTTAATAACTTTTCAGCATGTGACAGGTTTAAAAATGTTTTTTTAATTAAAAAAGTTGAGTTATGAGTTTGTCATATTTATGTCATCATACATTATTACAATAATCAACACTTTAATCCTCCTGTGATGTTAAAACCCCTTGAGTGTCAGTCTGATGCAATGTGTATTATGAGTGATCTTTCCAAAAAAAAATGATCAGGAATATGTGATTTTGTGTTTGAGTATTAAAGTGTGTGTGTGTGTGTGTGTGTGTGCGTGTGTGTGTGTGTGTGTGTGATCTGTACTGTAGGGGGATGTGGTGTGTGAGGACACTTGGTTATACTTTCCTACTGACTTTTTCTGGGGAAATGGCTGATTGGCTGAAAGTCCGTTATAAATTCAGAGAAACTAAAGGTTAGGAGAGAGACACGGTGGTGTCGTCAAACACGCAGGGTGCTGGAGCTTTTCATCATCATTTTGAAACTGATTCATTCAACAAGATTTTATATTCTATATTTTCTATATATATATTCCATTCTTTTGATCTTTGTTTTTAAGTTGTTGTCACAGTAATGCTGTTGTAAAGACCTTGGCCTTCGAAAGAAAAGAAAACTGTTTCTCTTAAAACAAGGTTTTCCACTAATTCACTTAGAAGGGAAAAAAACGTGGAGATGAAACACACAAGTGTTTTTTCATTTTATTGTATCTTTATAAGTTTCCTGGCACAAACAGGATAAATCTCTACCTCTTACTTGCCCCAGCATCTCTCTCTCTCTCTCCTCCCTGCACATTCTTCACTCAGAACACTCTCGAACCCGTTGCCACTCACTCTTGCTTCCTGTTTCTCTCGCACCACCATCTTTCTTGTTGACAATCTGATATTTGACATCAGCTTGCTTCTCTAACTCTGCAAAAAAAAAGGTCCATCTTCATAGGTCATATGGTGTACCACTGATCAGCCTTCATTGTTTGTTTGTCTTTACGTCCCAATAGGATGTTTTTTAGTCTTATTCTCTACACGGGCAGTTTTCTCATTACACTATAAGACCTGTGATGATGGATACTGCAGGAGTGGACTAGAATGTTTTTACAAGTTTCACAGTTTCCCCTCTTTGTATTCTGTTGCTAATGCTTTGCCGTTGTTACAGATCATGTCAATGGACATTGCACTAGCCCTACCTCCCAGCCCTGCTCGGCGGGGAAGCCTCGCGTCCCAATGGGTCCCGAGGGGCCACGGCTTACCCGCAGAGGCCCTGGCCGACCGCCCTTCCGCAAGGCCCAGTCTGCTGCTTGCATGGAGATCTCTTTGCCTGTGTCCCACACTGAAGGTGTGTGCTTGTCCTCCCAACTCCCATCCCTCTATAACCTCTCTAACATGCTGTCCCTCCAAACAAGTGCATGCCTTCCTCTCACCCTGGGGTAAGTGGATTAAGGCCTGATACATAGTTAACACAAGGCAAGCATATGCTAATGCAAGTTAGCGGCATACAATCTGAAATTCAGCAGATGCTATAGGGTAAGAAAAATCAATGGAATCAGCAGCTATAACACATCACTGCAGATGTTGGGTTTTCTGCTCGTGTTGAGCGACTGCACACGGTGCTGCAGAGAGAGTAATACCTCGAACAGCAGCTCATTCTCTTACACTAGCACAAATTAGTATGCTTTTTCATGCTTTAACCACGTCCAGGCGTAATTGGGGTCATAGATCTGTGACACTATTATTTTGGGACTTAATAGTTTGGGAACCCCTGGTTCAGATGGTGGTTGTTGGCCATTCAGCAGCAATTTGTTTCTAGTCAGTCACTGTAAATTCTATGAATACATTTTTGAGGGCGGGGTTACATATGGTTATGTTTGAGCTTGTTGGCTACTTTAAATATACGTACATTTCCGCCGCTTGCATTAGCATGACCTTACAACATTTGGACTACAGGATGCAAGAAACAGCTCTTGCATTGCGCCTCTTAGTCCTGTTGCCTTTGTCGACCATGTCCCAGCCCTGAAGGTTTAGTGTTTGAACTAACTGATTTTGACTTTGCTTGTCGTTTTCTTTTCTCATCTGCATCAAAATGCATCTTTTTAACGTTTACAATGTGTTACATATTAATGTCACAGGACTTTAACATCTGGTCATGTTTCTGCCTTGTTTCTGTCCATTTGATTTCTCTCCTACTAATTAGATTAAGAAACCTTTTTTTTTTCAATTAATAACTAACAGAGCAAACGGGAGTTTTTTGTAGTGTGGCCACACCCTCTGAATTTCCGAACATATCTGCAATTTCTTCATATTGCAGAGCGATTGCCTTTTTTTCTGAGTTCTTCTTTTTCACTATGCGCACAGATAATAGGGGTGAATAAGTGGTACACGACAGCCGTTCGAGCATGATTTGCACTCTGACATTTTGACATTCCCTTTGACAGATCTGACATTTATTTTCTTCCATTTGAACTCCTTGTAGTCACACCCTGACTTTGACTTCCACATCCAAAGATGGATTTGCGTGTCGACCTTATATTCTTGTGTGCGTGTGCACGCGAATGTGTGTGTTTGTGGTGGGGTGATATCAAAGGCAATGTGTGCATTTTGATTGTGTAACTGTTCCCCTGGCTCCACATGTGTGATGTGAATAGGTCTTTTTATATCTACTATGTTCTCATCTGAATATACTTCAACACCCTGAAAGCCTTCACCAGACATCGTACTTATTTTTAACATTTGATGCATGTGTCCCATTTTAAGCTTATTGTTAGACACATTTGCCGTTTGATCCTCACAAAATAAGTGGAAACGAAAAAAACAAGCAGAAAACAAACGTTGCTGTCAAGTGAGGATTTGAAATGCAGTTTCCAGATATTGACCTCAGAACTGACACGGAAAATGGTCCCTGCCATTACCGTGCAAGAGCATTTAATTACACCCTATGTATGAAAATGTGCACTTAGTCCATCACTGCCAGGCTGCAGACACGACTGCAGGACATTTATTGTCTTTGAATAAACAATATCCTCCCACTCAGACAAAAGTCAGGCACATCATCCTCCGTCTTAACAGGACTCCTGACACTGACATTTAATGTTGGTCATTTTATTCGGCTTTCCTGCACCGGGAACAAGACATTTGTATCAGGCGGTGGCATTTCTGAGTGTAGTGGAAATAAAAGTGAGGACCGAGGACAGTGGCCAAAGGAATTGTAGGAACTTACAGACATGATGATTGGCCCAACATTTAATTGCTCTCATTTAAAGTGTGAGAAATGTAAAAATACAGTATGATTTTCTTACCTCAGGCGGGCGGCTGTCAGGAAGACAACAGCTACCTTGCACAAATTTCCATGGCTGTCAATCAGAAGCATAACATATAGACTCCACTATCTTTAACACAGTGTTGCTGACTCATAATTTCGGTGCACGACTCGAGCGGCTCTCATGTAGCGTTGACGCATCATCGATCCACTTCAGCCCCGAAGCGGAGCACACTTCTGGAAAGCTCTGGCTGGACAGGTCTCTCAATCATAGTCCTGCCTGTATTTGCTCTAATTCAGTGCTGTGTCCATTTAGCAGAGGGTCTCTTGTAGAGTAGTTTAATCTCTCCACACAGGAAACTCAGCACGGTAACAGAAACCGAACGCCCACGTCGCAAACGGTAGGCAGTTGAAAGTAAGAACATTTGTAAAGGCTTCCAGGGTGGGCTAGCGTCCCTTTTTTAGATACTGTGCAAACTTACTGGTACAAAATATTGATGCTCAACAAAATCGCGATATGTGCAATGCTGCTTGTTGACCCTTATTCTATAATTAGATTCACTCTTCATCATCGTCTACACAACATTTACTTGGAGGCAACTGAGGAGAGATTTTGAATCAGCATAAGCCACAGCTAAATTATAAACCACATAACTTCAGGCTATGGGAGAGAATCTTCTTTCATCTAATCTGTAAATATCCAAAAGGTTGAGAGACTTCTTCTATGTTTGAGACTGAAACTTTATACTGACCATAGTTAGTACTAACTTGAAATTGTGATGTGTTGGCAGAAAAGAGTAGAGCAGTTTTACCATCAAGACACATTTTCTCCTGTGCTGCCAAAATATCTTGACACATGAGAATCAACATAATCTAATTGGCAGCTTGGTGTGGAGTTCCTGATTAGGCCTAGGAACATATTGATTATTGTACCTGACACATACTACTACCAGGGCTTCAGAGCTGTACTGACAATATGGTATGATACTGTTGGATATGCAAGTAATACCCAGTTGCCCATTGAGTCGTGTATGTTTGATGTTCTTCAGCAGATCTGAACTGAATGAATCAAATATTCACACTCAGCAGTATTTGCTTCGAACTAATAATGTATGTTCTCATATCACAAATGGAAATAACTGTTAGATCTTATCGTGTTGACTTGAGTTTGTATAACTGCCGCAGTTATTTGATCTTTATTCCGTGTCTGTTCAGATTCAGCTTCACTTCGTTATCGTTATTTCAGTCGAGCATAGAAGAGGAAATGTCAGAATTTGTGTGCCACGTGTGCACAGCTCGGCATAGGGAGGAAATAATATCAAAATCAACATAATCCGCACTATGCCGCATCTTAAATGTGTTTACCGTGAAGAGCAGCTTTTCACAGCAGACTTGCACATTCTGCGACTGTTGCCTACCTCAGGCACTGTTGTTTATCAGTAGCACAGGGTTACCACAGTGAAGAGCCAGCAGGATCACTGGAATAATTAAAGGTCAACAAGCAGTGCGAGAGATGAAGCTGATGTTAATGAGGCCTGCATTCCAGGAGAGGAGACAGAGGAGGGAAATGGCAGGGGAAGCCAGACTGATGATACTGTAAACTTACTTACCATACCTCCTTTATTAGTTTGTCAGCACGGCTATGAAATATTGAAGAGTAAATTGTATGACACCATTGCATCTGGCTGTTGATAGTGGTTGATTGAGGGAAGCATCATCTGTCAGATAGTGTGTGTGGTTGCTTCCCCGTTGTGTAACCTTTCAATTAACTTTGACACATCAGCAGTGAGATCGTGTCCCATTATGTACAAATTTCGCAGGTAAGCGAGGCAGAACTAAAACACATTTTACTTTTAACCGTGACTCATTCACAATCTGACTCAGTAACTATCAGGCCAGATGCTGAAGAGGCTTTCAAAAGGCATTCGAGGCATTTACTCCTCCACACACCTACGTCCACGTTGAAGCCAAAGGCCTGAAATAAGATGTGATGTGTGATATAAGATGCTCCTTTCAAACCTCAAAAATGACTTCATGCCGTGTACACAACCACATTTTTAAATGATGTCCGATTGGTATCAAAGATACATTTGAACCTTGTGTTCACAGTCATCGGTGGTACACACATATAAACCGGACTCAAGCGTAGACTCTCCAATGGCCTGTCCCTGTCTTTTACAAGTGTGTGTGGATGTATGTGAATGTACAGTTACATAAACCTGGCACAGTGTCCGTGTCAGTGTCTCAGATTGACTTCTCGTATCACCTCCCTGACACTGCCTCACCTGCCACTAGCTCCCTGCAACACCCCCACCCACCGAGACCCCAGGGATCCCCGTGTCCTGTAAGCCTGACTTTCATTAGCCAGCTCCCCACAGGCTCTGTCACGCAGCGTAAACACACCCCAGTGACGCACAGCCCATCTGAGCTGCTGATACCAAGACTCGCAGCAAGAAGCTGCTTTGACTTTGTGGCTGCAGCAGCAGCAACATGTACAGTAGTGTTGTCATGACACCAGAACGTTGACTGAGAATAACACAATATATTGATACTGATCGGATTCTTGATGATCTCGTCTTGGACAGTTCATGACAGTTTTCTGGATGTCTGCATCTGGTGCTGAAGCTGTGTTCAGAGAGAAGATGGATGTGGGAGTAAAAGGTTGTGTGGCCACAAGAAACGCAGTCAAGTAGCCTCTTTTTTTCCCCAGTCACACTCGCTTTCTCAGCCTCTGTAGATATTTAAAGGAGTATTTCCACACTCAGTTGCAACATTTTCTTTTTTTACCTTTCTGTCTCTCTCTGGTACAACTCTCCATCTTGTCTTTTTTTGGCTGGGTGGTTGCTCGTGTGTGTGTGTGTGTGTGGGTGTGTGTGGGTGCGTGTTGCCCACGTGTGTATTTATTTCTCTGGGTCATGGTGGTTGTGGTTTGGTCTACGGGGTTCAGGTTATGCATCCAGGAGGGCAATGCTTCAGCAGTTACACGGAGTCACTATGTACTCCCACGATGAGCACCACACCGCCAGCCCCTACTGCTGGAGTGAGAGAGGTAAGGGCGCTTCGGCCACAACCCCATCAACTGCTGTCCTGCTGACCAGTCCACGTTTATCTACGTGTAACCACGTTTGTCCGCCTGTCAGTCAGTATGTCAGTCTGTCCTGTGGCCCTGTTGTGTGTAGGAGTGAAGGTGGCGCCATCTATTTAGCACTGGCGTAGTGTATGGTTTGCGTAGAGCAAACATTTTGGCATGCAGAAGTTGTTGTTGCATAAACTCAGCACTCTGTAACGCTTGGCGGAGAGTGCAGTGCTCCACACTGGATGGCTTTCAATAATTCAGAAATGCGGCAATACAGAAATACTTTTATGATAGTGTATTTAAGTACATGGTGGTGGACCTGGATGCATTTGTGTGTCAGAGTGTCTCTCCAGGCGGTAAACACAGAGTAAGCCCAGCATTCTCAATTAGCGTGGACAAAAGTGTGTGTGTGTGTGTGTGTGTGTGTGTGTGTGCGCGTGCGCGTGTGCGCGTGTGTGCGTGTGACATGAACGAGTTTCTGTTTTCCTGTTTAGCTGTCTCTTTGTAATCCCTTCGTTTGCCGTGTCACCTCCTCCCATCAGCATTTTCCTGTTTGTTCCAGTGTTTTACGTGACACACGTTTTGCAGATGAACCATGTTTTGATACAAAAAATACATCTTTTCTCTCCTTACCACTTTCTGCTTACGGAATTTTTTCTTTCTTTCTGACTTCCTGTCCTCTCGTACCACCATTCCTTGTTCTTTTCCTCTTCGTCTTCCCTTTTCGCTTGCTGTACCACTTTTTTTTTACTGTTGCCATAAATTTCTATCCTCCAACGCCATCTTTCTCCTCCTTCTTTTCCTTCATGCCCTTCTGTCCTCTCGCATCGTTTCTGTCTGTGCCACTCTCCTGTGTTTGGCTACTGCTGCTACAGAGAGTCGTGAGAACTCCTTCAGCCGCTCCCGCAGTTCCAGCGTGTCCAGCATCGACCGCGACACTAAAGAGGCCATCACAACGCTGCAGTTTGGAGAGTCCTATGGGCGCAAGAGTGACGCCCTGCCCACCCCATGTTTGTGGGTGGGCACCAGCTTGGGCGTGGTGGTACTCATTCCAATGTCCATTCCCACTGACCAGGAAGAGAGGATGGAAGAACCTGTCACCATTGGCCCCAGTGGTAAGTCCCAATGAAGCTGGGTTTCATCACAGTGCCATGAGGGACCAAGTTAATGCGATTAATGTTGTGGAGGAGTACAAGCAGCTGCAACAGTATCACAATAATATAAACTCATAAAATTGACATCATGAATGTTTTGAACAATTACTGTGCAATATAGTGTTGTTTCTAGTGATGCTTTTCATATCACACATCATCATCTAATCTGTGACATGAAACTGTCACAGATTAAACAGTTAAAAACATTTTTCATGGATAGGTTTGCAGTTAAACAGCAAATAAAACGGTGCCAAACCTAAATGTTTTTAGAAATATTCTAAGGTAACCTTTTGCAATCTCTTTATTTCCCTTGTAACTATACACACAGGACCTTGATCTATGTAAAGCAACATTAGCTTTTATTACATGCACCACTTGTATGTTTGACACAAAACATCCTCTCAGACAAATGAGAAAATGCAATCGTGATGCAAAGCAAGGCTTTTAGAATAAGAGCTAGCAATCTGCTGCGGAATTAAATGCACTGTTGAGCGTGCAGCACTCGAGACACAACTCTCCCCTGATTTCCCTCATACTAAAAGGCCTCTAAAACTTCATTAGTTTCAATTAGTGGAGAACTCGGTGGGCATTTGTCATGCATGATATTCCACTGACTTCATCCTGCACTCGAGAACAAGAAGAGATTTTTGCAACCTCCTTGTGTTTGCACTCTGACTAGTCTGACATTTCATCATGTTATATATGAGTAATAGTTTACTTTGCTGCCAAAAGTAGAAATGTGCTATGTTTTTAGGCACCGACACGTAAACGTTTGCAATACATACATCATCCAGTCCTACTAACACTCTCAGTCTCAGATCACCTAATCTCAGCATCAGATATACAAACTTGGAGCTCTTTTCATCTTGATGCAGCAGCTTCTTATCTAATGACTGTAGAGTGCTGCAGCTGTGGAGAGTTTAGTTTTGCTTGTCATGTCTTCCTGTTTTCCTCTATTGACACTTCCCAAATACTCCCAGGAGCGGTGCTGATGCTGAAAGGCTCAGTGTTGCGCTTTGGTTTCTTGGACTGCATGGGAGCACTCATCCAGAGCCCCTACGAGGCTTGGCGGGACCCAAATGCCCCCGAGGACCCCGACCGGCCGCGAAGGCGCAAGCTGGTCCATTTCTCACCACCGTTGTCCCAGGATGGCTGTGGAGAGGGACATCTGGCCGTGGTGTGCTCCGAGAGGCAGGCCAAAGTCTTCTTGATGCCCTCGCAGTCTTGCCTCTTTGTCCACAACATCACAGAGTCGTCATTTGTACTGCGAGCTGACGTGGTGTCTGCGTGCAACAGCGTGTGCCTGGCCTGTTTCTGTGCCAACGGTCACATCATGACACTCAGGTACAGAGAGAGTTTTCTTTCTATCACATCTTATCATATGGTTTGATCAGTTTAATTTGGTTTCATTAATTTCATTAAACAAGGATCTTGTTTCTCTGCCTTGTGACTGACAGGTGGCATCAGCATATTTAAGTTGTTTTTTCTGTCATTTTAGGAAAGTGAATGTAGATTAATGAAGGAACAAATTAGTTTATTCAATTTTAAAACAATGTTTTATCAAACCAAAGCAAAAATAGCAAAGGGACCAGAATACTTTCTAAATTAATTGTAACTTCTTTCTGTGTAATTTAATGCTCATTAATGGCACCATTTCTTCTGTTTCATTACATTACATTACATTACAGTCATTTAGCAGACGCTTTTATCCAAAGCGACTTACAGTAAGTGCATTCACCCAGAGTGCAAGAAGTAAACAACTACGTAAATATTTATTGGAAAACAGGCGAAAATCACTTCAAGTGCTTGATGGTGAGTGCTTGTAGTTTTTTACGTTATGACCAGGCAGTGAGATGCATTCCGAATAGGAATGTTTGAACATTTGAAGGAATAAATAATCCTGCAATTAAATGTAATTACATTCAACAATCAGAGTTATTTTCCTGTAATTGAGTTTTACAAATGTATCACAGATGTGTGGTGTGGTTAACTTTGCAGCAGTGTTACATGGATGTTCCTGTTCCTTCTTCTCGCCCAGTTTGCCCAGTCTAAGACCTCTGATGGA
Source organism: Trinectes maculatus (assembly GCA_016785345.1). Taxonomy (NCBI): domain Eukaryota; kingdom Metazoa; phylum Chordata; class Actinopteri; order Pleuronectiformes; family Achiridae; genus Trinectes; species Trinectes maculatus. The sequence continues at coordinate 592,890 of JAFBJQ010003502.1, forward strand.
TGTCAACTACCTGCCACTGACGGACATGCGCATCGCAAGAACCTTTTGCTTCACCAACGGGGGGCAGGCACTATATCTCAGCTCCCCGACAGAGATCCAGAGAATTACATACAGCCAGGAGATGTGTGACAACCTGCAGGTCAGCACTGCAGCTGTTGCGTGTGTGTGTGTGTGTGTGTGTGTGTGTGTGTGTATGTGTATGTGTGTGTGTGTACTTACATCTTTATGAAGAACATTTTTGAGTATAGACCTTATAGTGAGGAGCTGACATATTTTATAGGTTGTCTGTGTGTACATACATACTGTATATGTGAACGTGTGCATACGCTTACTGTTTGTGCATTTTTTGTTTTTATAGACATTTGTATCCATAGACATGTTTATTTTAGAAGCTACAACTGCACTCTCACTGGGGGTAACGGATGTGAGTGCGGCCGGTGAATTACGTTGCCCTAGTGCCACCTACAGGCAAACAGTGGCTATTCAGATTTTTGAAATATGAGATTCGAAATTTTACCCCAAGCCAGATATAGCCTCTGCACAAATTGAAACTTATTGTTTTAAAAAAAACTGCTCTTTTTTTCATGTCATTAAATGCAGGAAATGCTGGGAGAGCTGTTCACACCAATAGAAACACCAGAAGCCCAGAACAGAGGCTTTCTAAAGGGCTTCTTTGGAGGAAACGCCCATACATTTGACAGAGAGGAGCTCTGTGAGTTTTTTTTTGTCTTTCTTGTTTTTAATTATTTAAAATGCTTCATTCAAGTGTTTTCTATTTCACCTTAAAAAGGCACAAACGCTTCAAACCTTCATGGTTATCTGTCAAATTAGGAAAGATTTATCATTAAAAAATGCCATACCCATAATAATAACAGACAGTGTTTTATTTCTATATCCACATATGACCATTATTTTCTCTCTTTCTGGTGTTACCTGATGATGTTGACAGTTGGTGAGGCAGCGGCTGGGAAAGCATCCCGCAGTCTGGCTCAGCACATCCCTGGGCAGGGGGGGGTGGAGGGCATGAAGGTGGCAGCAAGCGGAGCTGTGGGGGAGCTGGCCCGGGCTCGCATTGCTCTGGATGAGAGGGGCCAGAGACTCGGGGAGCTGGAGGAGCGAACCGCCCTCATGATGACCAGTGCGGAAACCTTCTCCAAACATGCACATGAGGTGAGAACAAGAATATTACAGGAGTAATTAATAAATAAGAACAGCTTTCTCCTGGAAGAGATATATAATTTAATCTAAATATGCCTTGATGAATTCCATCAAGGCATATTTAGGCATATTATAAAACAAAATCAAAATTAAGGTTAGAAAATTAAAACCTGAAAGAAAATTAAATCTGGAAAACGCATTAATTATTTGTTTTTTGAGTCATCTATGTATGCACAGGAATATTGTATTAACATGGTATCAGTTACATTATATATTGCGCACCACACATTATTTACATTATGTGTATATTATATATTTTTATTCCACACCTCTGACAGTATATGATTGTATCATATTGCAGCTGATGCTCAAGTGCAAGGACAAGAAGTGGTATCAGTTGTAATGGCAGGACAGAGGGCTGAGGATGTACTTCCACTGCTGAGGGCTTAATGCCAGGACAGGGACTTTCACTCTACAAATGAGAGCATTTAAAAAAGAGTGGCTTTGTCTTTACGGCTTCTGGACTGGCTATATGTACAGCGCTGTCTCCTCCCTGTTAATGACAAGGAAGGATAGTTCCTTGTCTAGACATGCAACGGTAAGGACGAAAGAAGAAGGATGAGAATTCAAGGGCGGAAGAAACCAGAAGTGGGAATATCATGGTGTGTGTGTGTGTATGTGTGTGAGTGTGTGTGTGCGTGTGCGCGCATGCACACCCATGTGTGGTTGCGTTTTTCTGGACCTCACTGTGTAGATAATATTCAAAAGTAAAGATACCAACAATAAATGCATGACACAAAAATGGATGACTATAAAAAATATCCAACTGCCATATTACAAAGCAGCATGCTACTTTAACAGGAGATACAAAAAAGTTTTATTTAATGACATAAGCCGACAACAGAAACTATGAGAAACTTTATATTTTTTGAAATACTGATGAAAAATATATATATAAAAAGGGAAATATATACCTGCATTGCTATTAAGCCAAAAGTTATATTTCTTTCCCTTTTTTCTTTTTCTTTTTAGTTAATTTTCATTTTTTTTCATAGTTTCACCAAATATTACTTGATACAATATAAGTGCATATATTTAGCTTTCTCTACACACAGAATAGTGCTAAAACCTTTACCAATTACTCTGGGCTGCACAGTGCAAACACAAATCAGTAGTATTTACAATTTTCTCTTCACAGTCTAATCACACAAATTTAATTTTGCTCTTCAGCTGCTGCTACTTACAAAAAGCATTAAATGATGATAACAAATATATCGCTCCCCAACTACAATTGTATGAAAACAGAGAGTGGACTGGTGTGATGGGTCATAAAGGTTAAATGTGTTTACTGGACACAATGTGTTTATTATATCTATATAAACCTATTTACTATTTGCGTGCCATAAAAAAGATGGGTGAATTCACTTACTGTACACTAACTAACAAAGAGCTAATGAGTTTTGAGTATCCTTGATGTTTCTTGTTGATCAGAACAGTTGAGTCCTGGGAGTTGGTCATAGAAGGCATTTATCGAATTTTTAAAAAGTCAATTTTATTTTGAAAAAACATATAATAATATAATGGTGTTTTTGGTTGATTTATTTTATGGTTTGTCGCTCATTTGCCGTTTGAGTCTGTAGCTGCCTTTGTCAGGTGTACAAGTTTAGTAAGCCATTAGGTTGTGTGTGTGTAAAAGAGTGCCACAAATGTTAAGGCAGACTGTTCCTCTGCCAAAGCAATCAAAAATGAATGATACCCTCACGCCTATCTCTCCCCCAGTCATTGAAGAGTTGTAGTTTGTGCGTTTTCAGCGTTGCAACGGGGTGATCACAAATCATAAAGTGATCCTTTCTATGGCTGTCACTGTCTCTCTGGTGGAAATAAGAGGACTGGAATCTCATCTGTTTAAATTCTTGTGAGTTGTTTATCGGTACAAGTTTCAGGAGAAGTAAGAGTATTTTTTCCAGCAATGTTCAAATGTTGAGTCAGTGCAGAAATTCCGTACATGTGTATCACATTTGCACCAATTTCAGCTAAAGGCAAATGTATTTTTTTCTTTCGATATTGTTCTTAATGATTATGATATCCTCTTGTCACAGTCCTGTATTTGATGGTGGAGGCCTCTCAACTGAAGGCTTTTGTGTGTTAAAAACAACAGATGTTTCATGATACATGGTTGTGTATCATATTGTGATTGTGTTGTACATGTCAATGGGTAGCCACACGACATGGAGAAACAGCATTAAGAGAAGGGGATATTTTGTACATGTGTATTTGTCTGTATTTTGAATTGATCTGAAAAGCTAAACAGGATATAATTGATATCTATTTCTCTCACATCAGGCCTTTATGCACACATGCATTAACCCATGTAACGTGTTGTCTTGATCATGTTAACATCACTTCCACATAAAATACAAGCAGTGACACATATATTCTCAAAAATATTCTGAAAAATACCACAGCCATAAGTGAATCTGCATTGGTCGTCATTTCTGCCTACTTCCTGTCAACTGAGGGATTCCTTAGGCTTAAATGGCCTTGTTTTCTCACACACGTAGTGTCACCAGAAATCCAGGCTGTGCGTCTGGATTTCAGAAATTATACATGATATGACCGGTACATGGTTGATTGAGACGTCTCAAACATGACAAAAAAAAAACAAACAAACATCCATTTCTCTGCTATCTCTGTACCGTCAATGAGATTTGTGTTCTGTGCAGTTCTGTCAATTGCAGAGAAAACACACAAAAAAAATAAAATAAAATAAAAATATATATAAAAATCAGACTTCTACTGACAGGGTGTTTTGTTAGTATGTTTTTGGTTTTTATATTAACTGTACAGTTCAATCTTGGGTGAAAGGTGAAACAAAAAACAATAAAAGATAAAAATATTCTTGGGATATTTTTCTCTGTATATGTTGTACCTGTTACTGCTGGTACTGTATCTGGTATTCTGGCTCTGTAGTTCTTCACTCTGTAGTTTCCTGAAAAGGCATTTCTCTGGTTTTCTCAATGATGGCAGCAAAATTTGTCTTATTTAAATGGGTTCGACCACTTTTTGTTCTTATTGATATTAAACTAGTGTAATAGAAATTACTTGGCAAAAAAGAACTGAAAATATGTTGATGCAAAAGCTGAAATAAACATTGATTGATGTACACAGTTGAGAGCTCAGTTTCACTGGTCCCTAACCAAATACATGTATAAGAGTTGTGCAGCATGGTTTATTTTTAATAATACGGTAAATCTACATTTGAACTTTCATAGTAACTTTCAATAACTTACACAATTTATCATCTTGATCACAAGAAGCAACACTATGTGATTCTGTGTCTTGAAATTAAAGTTTAGAGTCCAGACACATTGTCCACATTTGCCTCTTACAGTGCTCAGTGGTATAGTCACATGTTTTTTTTTTTACAGATTAGGATCTTTTAGCCATAAAACCTCTCATCTAATTAAATGTTATTCATTATAATGATAAAAACTTTACTTTCTCGTAGCTCCTACCTGTAACAGAATATTTTTACAATAGTATATTATTACTTTCACTCAAGTTAAAGCTTTAACCTCCACCCTCAAAAACATTACACAAGTAAGTATAAAACGGACCTTTCAATGCATCTAATATTTACAACAACAAAATCCCCCTGATTAAACAATAAAACTATATTTCAATTCCCATTCACTCAGTATTGTGTTTTATGTATCCAGGAGTTTAACTTCCGGTTACGTTTGCGATCAGATTTTCGTTCAACAGTGACCGAGCCAATCGGATCCAGAATAGGTGCAGCGTCGACCAATCGGATCGCGAAAATGCTCAGTCTATACCCGCCCCCTTGTCCATTAACCAGACAGTGTAGTGGACGGTACAGGAATGTGGAAGTAGCTAGCGGTCTGTGCACCACACCTTAACCTGTATCAGAATGTGTTAAAACAAATACAAGTCACCGTCAAGGACACTGACGAGTCGTGTTGTTGCACATGGAAACGTTACCGTCAGGGCTTTGTTCGTTTTATTGCAAACAATCGTAAGTTTGTGCAGCGCAGCCGTGTAAGAGGTGGACTGCCGGTTTACGTCACAGCAGAGTGGGCGCTGGTCTGGATGGACAGTGATGTCTCCCCGGCTGCTGCCCTGGCTCTTGTTGCCCTGCTGTCTGGATGTGTTCAGACGGGAGCTGCCGGCGGCTCAGGCCGCCTCGGTACCCAGTGCTGCTAAAACTTTAGTATGGGGACCTGGACTGGAGGCCGACATTGTACTCCCAGCTCGGTTTTTCTACATACAGGCGGTGGACAGCTCGGGGAGAAAGTGAGTAACTCAGGCCTGTTTGTTTAAACCGCCACCTGTTCAAACTACACTAAAGTAAATCATGACATTATTATGTGAAATGGGACAAAAATCAGACAAAAAAATCATATAAAGTTAAAATTGATGAGTAAAAAGGTCGTCTCTGATAGAAAGGTTGATCACAGTTGAACACAGTACAGTAGTTAGTTTGTATAGGAAACTGTCGTGTGTGCTTAATTAGTAAATAAATGTATGGATTTTATTCATATAATATAAAAAAACACATTTGGGCCTTTGTTGTTGTTGGAAGGTGATAAATGTGTAAATATCCAACCTCCTTACAGTTTTGTTGAGGTGGGATTTTGTCACACTATCTATGCTAACAACACTAGACAGCTCCATAACAAAGAAAGGACAACAGTAAATCTTTGAACCACAAGTGGTACAATATGAGAGCTGAAACGTTAGACTTGTCAATAACTGCGAGCAGACAGGAAGAAAGCTGCACCTCAGGCAGAAAGATGTTAGAGAACCTCCAGTGACCCCTTTCATCAAAAGCCCCCATGGGTCCAATGAAGGTATCTTACTCCACGCATAGTTACTCTGTGGGTGTCACTTTAACACATGCTGCGGCTCAGTTTCTTAGCCAGTGCAATAAAATACATTATTGTTGTCTGGTGGGACAGAAGAAACAACAGAATAATAACATGGACATATGAAGAAGCAGTGGAATTATGACAGCAGTAGAATATTTTTGTACACCCTTAAGATGTATTTCTAATGTTACAGGCTCAATATTATTGACTGTGGGTGTGGTCTTGAAGCAATACGATTGACTTTTTCCATCATTTACTAAAGTAACTACTTCATTTGATTCCCTTGAGTTTTAGTGTAATATCCAGCATTTGAAATCCACATTCTTTCAGAGGAAGTACATGCTCTCTATTCCATTAATCAAATGCTTGTGATATTGACATAATTATCGTTGTTATTTTACCCAACTTTCTTTGGGAAATAAAAACAACACTCAAGTCAATGAAAGATTAGGATTAAAAGAAATATTTTCCAGCATTCTCCATGTTCTTTCCCTCACAGTTTAACAGTATCACCTGGTGAGAATACCTTTGAGGTGAATATTGTGTCTCCAGCGGAGCAGTTCACTAGGATTTGGACTCAGGTCCTGGATCGTCACGATGGGTCATTCCTGGTTCGTTACAGAATGTACGCCACCTACAAGGATCTTCACATTCACGTTCTGTTGAACAAGAAAAATGTTGCAAAATCGCCATTCATTCTCAAAGGTAGAACACAACTTAAGCTCTGTACAGAATTTCTTTCTGAAGGGGATTTTTATTGTTCTTTGACTGGTGGCTCATACAGAAGGCACATGTTTGTTGGCAGAAAGATCTAAGGGATGTCATTGTTTCCGTCTTCCACAGGCCCAGTCTACCACGAGGGCTGTAGCTGTCCTCAGCCCAGTGGTTCTGTATGGGAGACCAACATGCACTGCCCTCAATCCTTTGCGCAGATAGACAGGGACCTGTCCCTTTTCGCCAGCATTGACCCTGATCACAACGCTCAGGAGATCCCACAGCGATTTGGACAGCGTCAAAGCCTCTGCCATTATACTATAAAAGACAACAAGGTACAGTTTACCCTATGACACCAGAACCTCCAAAAATGGAAGAAAAGAGCAATACGATAAGCATTAAACGTTTTACGTTATCATGTTAGAAATATTAAGCTTACAACTAATGACACTGACCAAGCAATTAAATATTTCTCAGTGTATATGCAGCTCAAAACACTGATGCATCTGAGTTCGGTTTGGGGCCGTGGGATAAGTGTGAGTTAAAAACTCAGGATTTAAAGGTACAAACCACTTGTTTAACTGTAGCTAAAGCAACGGAAGTCAAGCTTGTGTCCCCGTAATTTCTTGAATTTAATATGTACGTAATTTTACAAAACAAAATGCCCAGTTTTTCTTTTAAATACAGTCATAACCAAAGGATATTATAGTAATAAAAGGTAGGGTTTCTTTGGGCTGAAATGCAATTAGGACCAAATAATAATGTAAAGTCAACCAGGAGAGCCTGAGGCTATGTGACACACCTGCACAAGCAGTGTATTACATGGGTGTCTGAGGGTACAATCTTCTCAAAATACCACTGTGAACATCAATTCAGGCTTCCGTAACAGTGATATGCCAAAAGCATTATTCGCACAGAGCTAGCATTACCTGGGAACATCTAGTGTCAATGATTTACTGTCCCATTGTAATTTTTACATTATGTTTTCCGAGTGTGTCTTTACAAAATTAGCTCAGTGCAAAAGACAAAACGTTGTTCCACATAATTTAGTACCGTAGTTTGGTATGTTTTTTCTTTTAATATTGATGTGTTAAGCTGTTAATGATCATTAAAGTTCTTAATGTCGCAAATGCGAGTCTTGCAAATCAGCTTTGACCTAGGATTTCAGCTGCATCAAATTGCCTTGGTAAGCAAATGTAGTTTGCCCGGTTTTTATGCCAATGGACCAAGAACTGTCATGATTTAATTTGTTTTGGCTCAAAGCAGAAACTATAACACCAATCCCTGGTCCCTCCTGTGATACCTTTTACATTCTCATAGTTTTTTTGCTGCCTTTAGGTCTACGTTAAAGCATTTGGAGAACATGTGGGTTTTAGAATCTTTGTGGATGCCATCCTCTTGTCACTCACCAGAAAGGTAAAACCCACTTTCAGACTAACTGTACAATGCATAAATATTCTGGTATTTAAAATCTTTGACATCTTTGTTCATTTTTAATTTATCAATACCATTTAGATAAGTAAACAGAAATGACATTGATTTCACACTTGTATACAAGAATATTTTCATATATGCCTAGTGAGAAGGTTGTGTTGTTTCTATACTCTTTTGAGTCTTCAATAATATAGAAAATGCTAATTTGCTAGCTGCAGTAGGCAGCACTGTCTCTTTTATTGTATGATATTATTTCCTTATAATATCATTGTGTACTGGATGGTTCATTTCTTTCACATTCTCTTTTGTGGCATTGTGTGTGTGTGTGTGTGTGTGTGTGTGTAGGTGCAACTTCCTGACATTGAGTTTTTTGTAAACCTGGGTGACTGGCCTTTAGAGAAGAGGAAACCTACTGACAACATTCATCCCATCTTTTCGTGGTGTGGCTCCAACAATACCAGAGATATTGTCATACCCACATATGACTTGACTGAGTCTGTCTTGGAAACCATGGGAAGGTAAGGCTCTGTGTCCATAACAGAAACTGCTTAACCAAATTAAGCTAAAATATTTATTACTAGACTGAACATCCCCCGAAAATCTCCAGTGTGATTGTTTTACTCACTTAGTAATTCTTGCAGGCTAATGTGAGCCCCTTCTTACCAAGGGTGAGCCAGGGTTTGATAAATAGTGCACAAAAGAGCATATAAAATTCTCACAACTGAAAGCCTGAAAGAAAGGAGCTCTTTTGATTTTGATGATTTTGAACTCTCTTGAATTGAGGGCAGGAACTGCAGTATGCTTGGATTCACTGGATTTGCAGTTCTAATGGCCCAGTGGCAAAAAGTTGGTCATATGATAATTTGAAAAGTTTCTGTTGTGATTTTGATGCATTTTGACAGTATGTTTGTTAGTTATGGTTAATGCATTTGTTCGGTAAGAATTTATTTTGTCCATGATATAAATGAGAGTCTTATGTCGCTGCCGTGAAGACATTAGTAAGGCTACAGCTTTGCAGAAACTCACTTTGTTTTGTTTTTTTTTTGTTTTTTTTTTTAACATGTCCTGTTTGGCAGCTTAGGCACGCAGTATGACAGTTTCTGGTTGCCTTGTTGTGCCTCAACAGATTTGTTCTGCAAGGGAAAGGTGTGGTTCACTCTTCTGTTGCATTTTATTGGCTTTTATTGGCATTGGCTACCGAACTGAAGGACAGAGGGAGGGTGAGAGACAGACAGACAGAGAGAGAGACACAGAGAGAGAGACACAAAGAGAGACAGAGTGGGGGCTGGGGTTGGAGTGGGGGAAGAGACGACAATAACAACAAACAGAAATATCACGAGAGTAACAACAGTAGTTACAAACGTGGTTATGCTGAGAGTCTTATAGCGAGATTTGGTACCTGGAGGGGGGAAACAGAGCAGTAGCAACAACAACAGTGACAGTTACATTGTTTACAACAATAGCATGAGTTTACAGTCATTGCAGTGTTACATAGATGGTGATTACAGAGTGGATACATACTGAGGTATACAGTACACAGATGTAGCAGATATATATGGTCATGACAGGATATATAGGTAAGTAATATTTGGGGTACAGTGTCTGTGTACGAGTGTGTTTGTGTGGGTATGTGCGTGGAGTTTGTCATTTGGATGTAGTCTGTGGTGGCTAATTGATGATATGCGAAGGGAGACGGCCCCACCCCCTGGCCCGGGCAGCCGGCCGGGGAGAGCCCACATCGCCACCGAGCTCCACAACCCCCAGAGCACTTTGGGCCCAGTGCCAGGGCCCCCGGGGACCGTCACGAGCCCACCACGGCGAGACCAGTGAGAGAACGCGGGCACACAGCCCTCGCCCCAGAACGGGGCCACGGAGGACCATGGCCTGAGGCCCCCCAGCCAAGGCACCCGGCCACCCACACCAGCAATGACGAAGTCCGCGGGCCCAGTGCCCAGACAGCCAGAGACCCGCCCAGACCCCGCAGCAGGGGGACCCCCACGCAGCGGCGCGACCGCACCCCCCCCCCGACGCAGCAGGCCAGCCCCGCGGCAGCCCCAGCGCAGGACCGCACCCCCCTCCCCGACGGAGCAGGCCAGCCCCGCGGCACCCCCAGCGCAGCCCACACCCCCGGCCCTCGCGGCGGGGACAGCGGCAGGCAGGCCCCCCACCCCCACGACACGCGACGGGGCCCCAAACTCACTTTGTAACGACAGTTAATCACTAGGCGTATCCCAGTGTGACTATATTTGATTTAAAACTGTGATACTTCTCAGATTCTATTATCCATCTACTGTATGTGAGCAAATAACCATGAGCTTACTGATTCGGAGATAATTAACTTCAGAAAGTCACATTCATCATTCGTATATACATCTAATCAACAGAGTAAGCCTGGACATGATGTCAGTTCAGTCCAACTCAGGGCCACCATGGCCAGAGAAGAATGCCACAGCCTTCTGGAGGGGGAGAGACAGTCGTCAGGAGCGACTGGAGCTGGTCAAGCTTTCGAGGGCTCATCCTAACATGATAGATGCTGCTTTCACCAACTTTTTCTTCTTCGAACACGACGAGAGCCTCTATGGGCCACTGGTCAAACATGTCTCTTTCTTTGACTTTTTCAAGGTAAGTGCCCCATTATACATGGTTTCTGATGATGATTATGTCTGAGATAGAAATAATAAATGAATAACACAATGCAATGTGGGGTCTTAATAGCTTGAAAGTTATATATAAAGATCCAGTCATTATTCCCACTAGCAATGATTCAGTATTTTTTTTCTTCCTTCCTTAGTACAAATACCAAATAAACATTGATGGCACTGTGGCTGCGTATCGTCTGCCTTACCTATTGGCAGGAGGCAGTGTGGTCTTCAAGCAGGATTCTGGCTACTATGAGCATTTCTACAGTGAGCTTCGGGCGTGGGAGCACTACATTCCAATAAGAGCAGACCTGGGAGACCTGCTGGAAAAAATCCAATGGGCCCGTGACCATGATGAAGAGGTGATGATGATAATAAGAGATAATGTATCATTACATCTGGCTGGAAATCCTTAAAATCTTGTATAACTGTATTCAGTAGATCTTTATTATTTTCACTCTAACCTGTGATGTGATCAAAATATTAACCAAGTTACTCTGATACTTTATTTCTGAAAGGCCAGGAAAATTGCACTGGCGGGTCAGAAGTTTGCCCGCAGTCATCTTATGGGAGACAGTATATTTTGTTACTACTACAAACTTTTCCAGGTAACATTTCTGTCATTGCAGATCTTTATTGCATTATAGAGTTAATCATTTAGAATTGTGTTTTATTACCTATTTATCAGGAGGTACACACCTGTTGGTCACATTTCTCTCTGTAAGCCCAGTGCTCTTCTTGTAGGCATATGCCAAACTTCAGGTTACTGAGCCTACAGTTCGTAATGGCATGGAGCTCGTAAAGCAGCCCACTGATGACCTGTTTCCATGTTCCTGCCACAGGACAAGGGTAAGGGACTATAAATTTCCCTTACATTAATGTTTTCCTTCAGCACCATGTCATCACACCACAGTGAATTACACCTGTAAAATCTAGACCCCACCCACAACAGTTAAAAAAAATTCCTGTCCTCATTAACATTAACCATTCAGTATATAATTTTATTGCGTGGCCTTAAAGAATTCATTCACTCATTCATTAAAACCTTTTTCCACCGTTGACATTTAATAGTGTAAACAACACAGGTAACCTGTTTTTTCTGGTGATAAAGCTTAAACTTTGCTTCTACAAGCTAAGAAATGCCTTAACACACTGCAGAGTGTGTCTCCCTCTTGTGTATATAAGGTGTCAATGCACCTAAATCACCCGTTAAAGATTAGTGAATATCAAAGATCCTGCACAACTGCACTGGCACCTCTGGTCATGTTTGAAATGTTCAAAAACATCAGCAAATTGAAAACTACCTCTATAATTATGTAAGTAAACAAACCCATGTCACTACTTATTTCTAAACTCAATTTCTTTGTTTATTTTTCAGACAAAAGAAGAACTTTGATCGTCTACCTGCTTACAGAACAGTCCTCTGTATGTGGCATAATAGCAATTCATTTTTCCTAATCTGGATCAACTGTGTCCTTTCACTTTTGAAATAAATATATATTTCTTTTTAGTCATTGCCCTTATGTTGCTGTACAGTACATGCACACACAAACATAGACCCATAGTGAAAGCACATACACAAAAGGAGGTGTGATGAGCTAACCTGTTGCGCTCAACTGGCACGTGACCTTTTCATATGCAGTCATTTTGATAAAGCTGTCATGACCACTCCCAAACGCTAGATGTCCCTCGTCAACGGTCTTGCAATGTTTAATGTCACAGAAGGGATGGACAAGTTTGTGGAGGTAAATAAATCCCTGATAGAAGTGTTTGTATAGTAGTCGAAGACATGAGCATCGACTGATAAGTTATTGCGACTGACCTTTTTTTAGTTTAGGTGGCGTAACTTGCCATTAACAATTAAGTCAATCAATTTTAAAAGCTATAATCTGGATCAGTGCTGCTCATGCTATTGACGGTACTCTCTGCTTATACCCAGACGGGCCTGTGCTGCTTGTTTACGTGCAGGACACAGTCAAAGTTCCGTTTGGGACCAAACATGTGGACGCAGCTCTGTGTGTCCCTGCCTCACAGTCACACACTCACACCGCCGTCATCCTCACACACGGAGCTGGTGGCGACATGAACTTCACACAGCTGGTTTCCCTGGCTCGTGCTTTGGCTTCCAGCGGCTTCCTCTGTCTCCGCTTCACGTGTAAAGGGTTGAATTTAGGTTATAGAGTAAAGGCCTATCGTGCCGTGTGGGTGAGCGACTACACACATTCAGGAGTTGTTATCGTCTCGGTTGTGCTGTGATGTTTGAGACTCTTTGTCAACACGCTGGTTTTTCCTCCAAGGACTATTTGAAATCTCTGCGGAAGCTTAACTTAAAGCACATATTCGTCGGAGGTAAATAAATACACGAGCCATACAGACTATGTATTGCTGTACAGTTACAGTATATTGTTACAGTTTCCTTGTGTATACGACTTTAAATCATAGTAAAATAAAAATAAGCTACATCCTCAACAAATTTAATTCCTATGAATAAATTGGTTAATAAAATCTGGCAAAAGATAGTGTTTTTTGTCTGTGCTAAATTTACAAGATCACTAAAATCTATATTGTGCATTCAAAATATATACTGCAACATTAAATACAGCATCATAGCACTTGGTGGCTGGGTTGTCTCATCTCTGACTCTTGCTCATAGGCAGGTCGATGGGGAGTCGTGCTGCTGCAGCTTTAGCCAGGCAGCTTAGTGATGGAGCAGAGGGTTCAGTGCAGGGTGTCATCTGCCTGTCTTTCCCTCTGCACCCCCCAGGACAGACGCACGTCCATCAGCAACGGAGTGAAGATCTCAGGGCGCTGCCTGAAAACATGCCTGTGCTCTTTGTGTCAGGCACTGAGGACAACATGTGTGATAGGGTGAGGATGGTTGGGGGGAATTTATACTGAAAAGACTACAAATTAATTCACAAAGTAGAAGGATTTATGTGTATGTGCCCCTGTGTAATTAAAATTATTTTTTTCGTAAAATTCCCAAAGGAAACAGAGCTGCATTATACAATAAATGCTCTGTTTCCATTATTACATTTGGACAGTCAAGTAATGTATTTCCTCCTTCATCTATATAATTTTAATATTAATAATAATAATTTTGCATTATCCTATTTTTACCTAGGTCATTTTTGAAAGGATGCTTACTGAGTTACAAGCTCAAGCTGAGGTTTTCTGGTTGAAAGGTGGCAGCCATGGCCTCACAGTGAAGGGACGGTCAGAGGAATCTGTGTTGGATGAAGTAAATTTACAAGTTATTTCCTGGATGAGAAAACAAGGGTCATAGATTGTTTGTCGTCTTTGTTGATTTTTGTTTAGTTGTTTGTTAAATAAATCATATTTTTTTCACACAGTGCACCCAATTTGTGTCTTTTGTTTTTTAAGTTTTAGACTCCTTAACTGAGACATTTAAAGCAGTCAAATTTTTAACCTTTTTAACATTTGGCCCCTGTAGATTGGCGTTTTACAACAGAACCAGCAGACCCATTTACACCTCAGTTGTATAAGAATAAAGTGAAGTACAATAATCACTGTCATTGGAAAGCCCTGTATGATTTGAACAGCGCTACTGTTAGATAGTGTATGTTTGTATTTCTGTTTCTATTTTTTTCAATTCTATCTAATAATGCTTAGTATAATTTATTAATAGTATTTAGTAAAATTCTGATAAATACTACTGTCTATAAGCAAAATTGGACCCTCAGTATAGTGAAAATATTTAGCATACAGTAAGTCCAGTATTTTAGGATTGCGTGTGCGTAGTTACCATGGTAACTGCTCCAGTCAGCTGTTGATCTGTGTCTTTAACACGAACTGCTACGTTCCAGTGTAGTCGGATTTCATTGGCTGGCTGACTTCCGCGTGTGTTTGTGTTGTTTAGAGGAGCATGGCAGGAGAACCGTGGAACAGGGTACACGTCCCCTTCCCGGGTGCTGTGTCCACTGTCCGTGTACCGTTCAGCCCAGAAACAGGTACGATATATTTGTTTTGATGGCGTCGACTTAAATATTTTATATCAGCTACGTCGCGTCGCTTGCAGTCCACGTGGTGTGGAGTGGGCTTCAGGGCAAAGCGCTCACACACACACACACACATATCCACCGCCATGCAGATGAGAGCCGCTGTAATGTTGATGTGTGCGTGTGGTTGCTGTCTGTCGCAGATGCTAACGTTGCAGCCCTGTTGGTGGAAACGGAGCAATGCCTGAAGGTAATCCGCAGTGAGACTCTTCAAACGGATGTACGTGTTCTGTACGAGCTGCTCTACATCCTCACTAACACGTTCCGAGGAAACAAGACGTTCAAGGCTTTAAAGCAGGTGAGAGTCTCCACATCTGGTAGCTGAGTAGCAATGTTCTCTATGTGTGTGTTACATGTCATGTATTGTCCATCACAGGTTGAACAGTGTGTAAACAGACTGAAGAACATGAAGCTGGATGTGGCTCTTGACGAGCTGACTGATCTGTGTCCCAACAGCATCCAAAGGTAGGAACTCCTGGTTCACAGTGGTGCCATGTTTTCACCATTATGTCATAGTTCTTACACATATCATGAAGAGGGCACAAACAAAGCTTCAGGTTGTTTATGAAGGTTTATTTAACCACAACTTTGAGTTTGGACTCTTTCATATCTGATATCTCAAGTTCTCCATCTTTTTCCTTCTTTCAAATAACCGAGGCTGGTGAACAATTTAATTAGTAAAGGACTGATGTTAGGGTTCGATTCCACCATGGGTCATCATGATGGACGTCTCCATTTGGTTGGATTTGTGCATTACTGTTTTTTTCATTTTCAGATGGTGATACATTTTAAAGAAAATCACAACAAACAGTGGACTGTGGTTACCAAAGCAATGTTGCAGTAATCGTCGGATATTTACTTGTGTTTTTAGGAGACTGAGTATCAAGACAGGTGAGTGTGAAGTTCCCAGTCAACCCATGCTGGAGTGGCTTTGTCTCAAAGTTCTGGGGGCGGCCCAGCTGATGAGCTGCACAATGACTCGCTGCAGCAGAGCTTTTGTGTATCCTTTCTAGATGTGGCACAGTTACTATATATGTGGTTTTTAGTTATTCCTGATTAGTCCTCTGACTCTCCCATATGTGTTCGTAGTTTTGTTTCTTTGTCTGGATTTCGCATTGTGCTCCCTGGTCCCCTTTAATTCACCTCAGTTCCTTAACAGATCTGTTTCAGACTCGCAAGGCAGCAGATGAAATGGCAGGAGTTTATTATCTTGAATGTGGTGATAATCAACATGCTGAGTCGCCTGTGGTGAGTGTTTTACCTGCAACATGCCGGCAGCTGAAGAATGAAAACTTGCAGGACACAATATCACTTTGTATGATGTTGGCTTTTAGTTTGCTGATATTGTATCCAATGTTTATTGATCAAAGATTCTCCATGGTTTATATCCACCTTTCTTTGTGTGCCATCAGGGTGTTTTTCCGTGGCGTCCTGGTCAGCCTGTCCACAATGTACCAGCAGCTCATACAGTTCCTGAGAGAAGTAGCCCGCGTCCAGCCCATGCCTTATCTCACATCCTTTTCCTTACCAGGAGACTTTGCTCAGTTTCTGGGTCCATGTGCAGCTTTACTGATCAGAAAACCAAGAACTGGTTCCCCTGAAGAAGATGAGGACATCCAGCAGCAGAGGAACGTCAACAAATGGGGCCAAACAGGGAAAGTTGAAGACGATCTAGGTGTTGCTATTCCAAGAGGTATGGAGCTTTATTCATTAATGTGTATTGTGTTGTGAAGCACAAAAAGCAGTTGGAAGACCTGCTTAAAAAGACATATCTCATTGTATGTGTCATTCTTACTGTATCATTCTTACTTCCATGAATCCACTAGCAGTTTTTCAGTGAAGATTATGAGTAGATAGAAATGTCATACTGTTGTAAAATACTTAAGGCTGGAACTTTACATTATTGTTTTTTTTTTCACGGGTATAGTTCATGACGCAGACATGAAGCCATGTCTTGAGATTTTCAGGACATTTCTAAAGGTACGTGACCAAACCAAGAGTATTATTTTTATTTTGTAAATAATAATAATTTACCAATTGTGGTCACTTTGTCTTTCAATATATAAATTTATTGGCAAATCCCTTCCACAGAAAAGTTACAAGGCTGACAACAGGAAACAAACATTCAAAAAACAACTGCAAGCAGCTACTTCTTTCTCAGACATGTCAGCCCATCTAGAGGAAAT
>JAFBJQ010003506.1:11859-31920 GCA_016785345.1 Trinectes maculatus
TTGAGTGCGGGGCTGAATCCAGGTCCTGCAGCTCCAGAGCATGTTCTACGATCAGCTGCCACCACAGTCGATGGTCCATATACGTGGCCGCACCTGGTACTGGAACAGTGGAGCACAAAGACTCCGGAGAGAGGGTGAATTAGTAAAGTGCATTAATAAGACACAGATATCATGATATGATGTAGATGGAAGGAGGGAAAGCAGACAGAGGAAGAGAAGGATAAGGTCTAAATGTCCCCCGACAGTCTAGGCCTATGGCAGCTTAACTAAGAGCTGATCAAAGATGGACCTCGACCAGCCCTAACTATAAGTTTTGTCAAAGAGGAATGTTTGAAGTCTGCTCTTAAATACTGTGAGGGTGTTCGCCTCCTTGATTGAAGCTGGGAGATGATTCCACAGCAGAGGAGCCTGATAGCTGAAGGCTCTGGCTCCTAGTCTGCTCCTATGGATTTTTGGAATTGTAAGTAAACCTGCGTTCTGAGAGCGGAGTGCTCTGGTAGGATGAAATGGGATTATTACATTTTGTAGTTATTTTATTATAACTAATAATAATAGTTGCAGGGTTAATTCTAAATTTCACAGGGAGCCAGTGTAGTGAAGCTAATATGGGGGAGATATGTTCTCTTCTCTTGGTTCTGGTCAATACACGTGCAGTGTATTAATGTAGAAATATTGTTGTAGAATGGATTTCTTTAACAGCTGGACCTTTTAACTCAGCATGGACAATTTTGCCACACAACTGCAAAACAACTGTCAACATGAATGTTGTTGCAAAGCTTTGAATTCTGAGCTAAAGCAAGCAGAGCTTATGCTGATTAAGAGGTAGAGCTCTGATATAATAGTAATAATAGTAACTTCAACTAGGGCCATAGCTATTAATTACTTTTGTAACTGATTAATCTATTGATTATTGTCTTCGATTCGATTTTATTAAATGATTATTTAAATGACCGTAAAATTGTGAAAAAGACAAACAAACAACAATTTCAGAGCCAGCTGAAACAACAACCACAAAAAGTACAAAACTAAAAGGATGTACAAAAAATATAGGAGTACTTTGAAGAAATGATGAGTGAGGAAAATGAGAGAGAGAGGAGGACAGAGGGGGGGCAGACAGTGGATCAGGAGGTGCAGAGAATTAGTAAGGGGGAAGTGAGGTCAGCTGAGGAAGAGGATGAGGAACGGAAAGGCGGTTGGTCAAGATGACATACCTGTGGAGGTATGGAGATGTTTAGGAGAGAAGCCAGTGGACGTTTTTTTTTTTCAATTTTTGTTTATTGAACTTTTCAGTGACATAACTGCATCAAAAGGGTAACAGTTCAAGCTTAATGTAATGTCAAACATAAAGGTCCTAAAAAACAACAACAATAATAATAATAATAGAGTTAGAACCTAACTGAAACAAAACAAAAACACAAACCGGTCATCCACTGCTTAATAAAAGTGCACGCGTTCAATCAAATATAGACAGAAAAAATAAAAAAACACATTTCCATGTAATAAACCCACACAAGTTTTGCACAAATAATAGACAATCAGGATGGAATAGGAAAGGAAAAACTGCAAAAATCAGTTTGTCGACTTGTGCAAAAAATGGTCCCCAAGTCCTATTACATTTTTCAAGTGCTCCCTGTAACGTGCACCTAACCTTCTCCAGCTTCACAAACTGAAGAATGTCCTTGATCCAAGAGGAGTGAGAGGCCACACAGGAGACTTCAACCTCAATAAGATCAAACATCTGGCTAATAGGGAGACAAAAGCTATAAAGTCAGCTTTATATTTAGGAAGTTGAAGTGGAAGTGGAAGGTAAAACTCCAAACAAAGCCATACCGTATGATCAAATTTTGCCTTCACACAAATAAAAATAGAGTTGAATATCTGGTTCCAAAAATCGAGTAGTTAAGGGCAAGAACAAAACATATTGACTTGGGTGGCTGGAGCCCTAATAATTTCTAAAAAGGAGGGCTAAGAGCTCAGATTTTAAATTTAAAGACAAAGTTATCATATAAAGTGACCAGGTAAGAAAAATGTTTTATGGGGTGCAGTCTAGTCAGTGGGAAGCAGACGATTCCACCACTGACATTTTATTGTTAGATGCTTGTTATCTCCAGGCGTGACTGCTAGACATTTGTTTGTATACTGTTAATCCTTTCCGTCTGAATCATGTTTCTCCATCAACAGTTATTATGAATTTGAATTTCCCTCCAAGAATTAATAAAGTACCATTGACGCTCATTCTGATTCTGATGCAGCAGCCTACCTGTAATGCTGTGTGTGTGTCATGTACATTATGTTTTATTAGGGTAGCCAGGAATATATTCAACATTCTTTTTGTTGCCAATTGAAAGAAAAAAAAAAAAGCAAATTAAATATGCTTCCAAATGCTGCTTTTAAATGAATTTCATACATGAAGGAATTTTCACATACATTTATTTGATAAAGTAATCATAACATACAGTATGGTCAAACCCTAAATAAACCAATCATGTTGTAATACACGTACAATGCTGTGAAGTTGGTGTTCTTTTGCCGAGAGGTGAGGAATTCATGTTTCAGAGTACTTAGTGTTTTACCTCTTTCAATTAGCAGAATTGCAGGGCACACTAACATACACAAACTTCCTCTCAAAATACAAAACTCTACACTACATGATGCAGCTCTGAAATTAAGTGTTTTCCACTTACTGTGAAATCATTGTGTTTTACTATAAGGTTGTTTCACAGTCAATAAGCAGAATTATGTTTGTTGTATGACACCAACAGCGGGTTTTTGAAAGAACTTCAAATCAATGACACTAATAGATTTAACGGGAAATTAGACAAGCTTCTTAAGTTAAATGTTACTTAACTTAACAATGTTATTTAATTTAACATGTTAATCAGTGTCCTTCCAACTACTAACCCAGGGGTGGGCAATTAATTTTTACAAGGGGCCACATGAGAAACCTGAATTGTGTCAGAGGGCCACACAGTAGCTGGGTGGTGTCACATACATCGCAGCTCTCATCCAAAGCCAGACAAAAACATTCAAAGTCAGACAGGACATGTTAAAAAAAAAAAAAGCTCTGTTCTTCAGATTAAGCTTTACCTTTCATTTCTGAGAAAGAAATAGTTGGCAGTCCATGTGTTGTTGAAACCACGGCATTCGTTACCAACTTTTCTTTTCTTAGTGTGAGCCGACATTTTGAGGGTAACCTGGCTAGCGTCACTTATCACTGTTCACCTTCACACACAACACACGCACGCACATACGTCGATATGGAAGTAATACAAACGTAAATGTAAACGCTTTTCAAAATCAAATTTCAAAATAAAAGCAGCACAGTTGTATTGTAAGCATGACACAGATATTTGTTTAATTTATGTTGTAATTTATGATTGGCCTCACGCGGGCTGGACAGAGATGTAGAAAGGGCCGGATGTGGCCCGCGGGCCGTAATTTGCCCAGGTCTGTACTAACCTGTAAACATTTTACTAA
Organism: Trinectes maculatus; assembly: GCA_016785345.1. Classification (NCBI taxonomy): domain Eukaryota; kingdom Metazoa; phylum Chordata; class Actinopteri; order Pleuronectiformes; family Achiridae; genus Trinectes; species Trinectes maculatus. The sequence goes on from JAFBJQ010003506.1 coordinate 15,337, forward strand.
CACAGCCAACAACATAAGTCCACCAATATTATTACATATGGGACTGATCGTCATTTGGCCATTTAACTTTAGCAGATTTTCCAAATTAGTACAGGGTATGATTTTTCACATAATTGTTTCATTTTTTTTTATTGTTTGATTAGAACAGACCTGGGCAAATTACGGCCCGCGGGCCACATCCGGCCCTTTCTACGTCTCTGTCCGGCCCGCGTGAGGCCAATCATAAATTACAACATAAGTCAGAGGGCCACCCAGCTACTGTGTGGCCCTCTGACACAATTCAGGTTTCTCATGTGGCCCCTTGTAAAAATTAATTGCCCACCCCTGGATTAGAACAACAGATATTAAGTAGTACTCGATCAAAAAAATCTAGTTTTAGCTGGAACAACATAATTCTGGTGAATAAAATGTTTTTAAATGGAGAAATAAACTTTAGTTGTATTCTTGCTTCAGTCAGAGCCACTGATCCTTTGACTCGTACAGCATTATAATTAATAATAAATTAATAATTTGGGACATCTCCAAAATCCTTACTGTAAACTATATAACTGGAATATAAGCGGAAGAGTGAGAGAAGAATGAATATTTTAAAATATGTTCTGCCTTCCACAGTGCAATTCCTCTTTGTGTCCAGTGCACTGAATTCACATGTTTATATTTTTTTATTTGGTTTCATTAAAATATGTCACGCACTGTGTATATAGAGAGTCTTAACAGAACATATAAGTATGTGGAGATCACCCTGAGAGGCAGGTACTGTAAGTTTCCACTCGTCCCGTCATGAAGATCTAGTCCAAACATTTATTCCAAATACAGTATGAAGCAGTGACTGAGGGGATACTGCAGTAAAACTGAGGGTTTCTAAGCAATATTAGCCATTAGTCTCTGCCTTAGTCATTTCCTGTACTGCCCCTTGACAGAGCCTCTGTCCCCGTCCTGCCACAGAAAAAATAGAATCCAGTTTGGAGTGGGTTTTGTCCAAAACCACCATGCCATTCGAAGCCAGGGCCGACTGTGTCATTTTTCCACAGGGTTTCCATGGTATATTTTGACAGCCATGCCAGCTAAGCTTTGATGAATAGGGGGAAGCTCTTTTTTCCTCTCTCTCTATCATTTCCATTTAGAATCTTTAACACTGAAGAGGAACCCATGCTGATTATGTGGCTGGTTAATGTTGTGAAAAACAGATTGAAATCAAAATGGTTTTAATAATTTCTTCCTTTTATTTGATTGTGTTTCCTGTAATATAACTCTCATCATTTGTAACTGATAAGAGTCTTTGATCGAGGGTTTCTTTTTTATATAATATCTTATGCTGCGTATGATATCAGTGTTGCTTTTCCCTTCTAGCTGACTGAAAACATGTTTTAGGAGTGGTAATTGGTGGAGAAAGTTGTAAAACTAACAACCACTATGTGTCAAGGGTAAACAATCCTTCCCGTAGGCACTCTGGCACATACTAAACACTTAAGCACATTTTCTGCTTGATAAAACCTTGTTCAATTTCCTGTGCTTGGTACCACTTATCCTGACATGCCAGCATTTCCCCATATTCTCTTAGACATGAATTAGAAAGAGGCGAGTGGATCAGGCATCCATGCACCCTCCTGAATGAATTTACTTACTGCATGAGAGGTTGCAGTCGAGCACAAGAGGATGAAGCGTGTTGTCTTTTATGAACGTTTATTGTTACACAGTGTAATGACCATGCACGCTGTGACCTGAGCTAATGACACCATAGATTAACTCCAGTTTCTAGCCTGTGGGGAAGTCTAAAACTATTTTAAAGGTATTGATTTTGAGGCTTGCTGCGAAATTGAACTGTCAGGTGTTTCAGTGGGCCCTGATATGATATCGATCCCTGCTGCTTAGTGACAGAGTCTGCTTATGTGGAACAGCCCAGTGAGGGGCAATGACAGGGGATCCCTTCTTTCTTTTATAACTGCTTATTGGAACTTTAAGCATAGATTTGTTTTGATCTGAGTCTCTGTGGAATATCAGTGTTGCAGTTCAGCCTAAAGACAGTTTCAGTCTGCTTCCACCCAAAACATAATCCGTGCTTTGTGATGGGGATTCACTACAGCATTAGCACAGCCGCAGTGCTACCACAGAGTATGTGATTATGACAATAGTGTACACAGGTTAAAGGGAACATCTGTAGCTTAAGCCATCCTTCCTCAGCAGTTCATCACTGAACAACAGAAGCACCATGACACTATGTGCAAGGTCACTCTGTAAGAGAAAAAAAAGATTGAGGCAACAGAGGCTGGCCAGCTGGCAAGGAAATCACAGAGAGCAGCTAAATTCCTCTCTTCCTATTCTCTCCATTTTAATTAGAGTGTCTTCAGCCAAGCTGAGTGGTGTCAGTGGGTGCATGGATACAATCACTACCCTGTGTAGCAGGAGTCAAATGACTTTGATCACCACATGGAGTCAGATCCCAGTTGCATCTGTATGCCAACCAGGATTGCTGCCACTGCATTGGCAACCTGTACCCTACTTAAAGACTGTCACTCCGAGAAAACGTTAATGGCAGAGGACTGTCCTAATGTGCTGCTGTCACTTACCTGCTCTGTCTGTCTGTGTGGGTTATCTGAGGTGCTGCACTTCATTTGACTCCATGTGGAGCTATAATCAGTCGCACTCAGAACATTGTGATCAGTGTTAGTGCAAGCCTACCCTGCACTGGACGGAATAATGGCAAACAGTAAATGGAAGAGATGGGGGTAGAATATAATAAACATCTACTACTTAAAATTTTCCTGTGTCTTTTTTTATGACGAATTTAGCAACGATAAGCAGTGAGTGACAGGTGAATGCAGCAATGTTAATGATATGTCTTGAAAAGTGTTTGTAAAATAAATACATATTAAATCACTGGCGAAAGTAAAATGTTGGTAAAACAATATTGTCATATCTTTTGTTGCTGCAAAAGTTAACCATGTGCATTAGAAAAATCTGTTAATGTAGAAAAAAAACAGAGATTAAAAAATATTTTTAATCATTATTATTATTTCTATCTTCTGTTTCTTGATGCTAGGTTTTTCATTTATTTCAAACATTTTCAACAATTTTTTTGTGTAATTTAAAAAAAAGAATGGCCCATTAGCTTTCATTCTTTTAGCTACAGTATGCCCTGTTTCTCTTTTGCAAAATATATTTCCATTTTACATCACCTAAGGCTAAACAGACCTTAATCTTCAATGGGATACTGTCTTCGGAATGATGTGTCTGTGTGTCTCTGTGTGTGGTTACATTGTGACACACACTCTGCTCCAGTGTCCATTTCTCACAGCAAATGGGTAGTTTAATAGTTTAATTTAATTTAAGAGTTCAGTTTAGTTTAGTTATTTAATTTAAATAAGAGTTTAGTTCAACAACAGTAGTACATGATTAATATATTAATAAAAAATAATATCATATATATTAATAACAAACTACTTTACATTACTTTACACTGGACAGAAGACTTCTCCCATCATACTGCTACAACTAAGAAAAGGGATGGATTTCATCAATTTCACCAAGGACCACTTGTTACTGGTTAACCTCGATGGGCCACATTAACAGTATGAATGTAACAAAATGCAACATATTTTAAAATTAATTTATAACTACACCTTATTATATTGTTAAATAACTGTTTCTATATTTATTATGAATTCAACTTACAAATATTACATATGCATCTGCATAGAATCTATTCATGAATGCAATCTCCTCTTAGTTGTACAACATTCAGCTATATTAAAGTATATCAAACACACATAACTCAACATTCAGGCACTCACATGACTTGTTGTTCATGTGAATAGTGTCCCAGTAATACTTGTCAAATAATCATTCACATCACAGAAATGACACTTATAAAGCTTATTTCGACAGAATGATAGAAAGTGCAAATATAACATCAATCAATGCCCATAGTGAGTTATTTTACAGAGATATCAAAAAGCGTGATTTATTACTCCTCCTGCACAATAGGTCTATTAATGCAGTGGAGAAGATTCAAGATTCAAGATTCAGAAGCGGCTCTAAAAATTACTCTCTCACCTACTTTGAACTCACACGTGAAAGTGAAATAGAATCCTCCAGTAATTTACATTTAAAATAAAAAAGGATATTATGTTATGTCAAATCACTTCTCGTTTTAATTTGGCAACAGGAAAACTTCTCTTTTGAATGTGTATTCATTGGGATAAGACAGTAGATACAATACACTCAGTGCTGCCTGCAGCCTCATATTCAAGCATGTCACCATTATTCGCCTCAGCCCTCTCCCACAAGCTTTAATACTACCACCACTTCCTTTAGCATACTCAGCACACACGTAAAACCAGTGACAAGTGTAAATCAGTTTGGAAATACCTTCAGCTTTGGATAGAATGGTCGTTTTTATTACGTTTTTTTGATATCGTCAGCCCTAGATATTTAACTTCAGATTCAACTCTAATTGAATCAATAGAGTCAGCGCTTGTATGAAAAGGGAGTAGTTCACATTTTTTGATATTAAGAGATAAACCAGATGCCTTAGAAAAGATGAGGATAATACTGAGAGTTTTATCTACCATTGATTTATTTTTTAAAAAGATAGATGTATCATCTGCAAATTGACAAAATTGTTATTCCTTGTATGTCATTGGAATTATTGATTAGTACTGTTACCAGCTGTGTTGGCTATATACTAAGCTTTGGGGAAATAGGGCAACCCTGCCAAATTCCACGTAGCACCTTGAATTTAGGAGTCACTCCTCGGTTCAAAGAGACTGCGCTACTGATGTCAGTGTAAAGCATTTCGACGATGTCACAGAATTTACTCCTGGAGGCCAAGAATTGTAATGTTTTCAACAAAAAAGGATGTTCAATTGTGTCAGAAGCTTTAAAAATCTAAACAGCACATAACTAATTTTGATAAACCCAATTTTGATAAACCCATATCCAATTTATTAGAGTATATATGAGCTAGCAACTTGTAGTCATTACACAATAAGGTAATTGGCCTCCAATTTTCCATATAAAATTCCACTGTTGACCCATCCAGTCCTGGTGACTTTCCTTTTGACAGCCACCCAATTGCTATATCTAACTCTTCAATTCAAAGCTTATCTTTCATATGTTGCCTAAAATTCTCTTAATTTTTTCAAAAAATGTTAAACAATCATCCATTGAAAATTTGGTTTCCTACAACTTATTATAGAAATGTCTTATTTCCTCATTGACTTGGTCTTGATTGTCAATGCTAATATTATTAATAAGTAACTTATTAATTTTCTTTTTTGTTTGTCTTTGTTTTTCTAGACTAAATAAATAGGAAGTGTTTTTTTTCACCTTCCTCGAGCCAACGAGCTCTTGAACATATAAATGCTCCTTTTGCTTTCTCCAGATATAAATTGTCCAACTGGTTTTGCAGATTATTTCATTTGACTTGTTCTTCTAAAGGTAAGTCTGTTTTTTGACATAATCTATTCATATTATTAATAATGTGTTGTTGTTTTTGTTGTTTAGCTGTAGAGATATATTTACTTGTATTAATGGCAACTTCTTTAATTTTAAATTTTAACCACTCCCATTTACTCAAGGGTGACAATTCTAATTGATTAATATCATTTAACAAGTTTTTGATTTCATTGCAATACTCCTCATTGTCTAGAAGGCTACTATTAAACTTCCATAAAGATTTAGGGATAGGCTTACCTCCACCTAGTGGAAAAGAAATTGAAACAGCAGAGTGGTCAGTTAGGGGTGGTGCTGATATTTCACATTTAAGGACCTTGTTTATCAGGTTGATAGAGCTTCACCAAAAATCTAATCTGGAACATTGACCGAATTATACCATGTGTATTGTTTGGTATTGGGGTTTCTCATTCTCCAACTGTCAATTAAATTTACTTTAGTGATTCACTTATAATTTCCTCATAGTAGTGACTTTGCTCTCTTGGAGGAAGACCAAATTAAAGTCTTCTACAACTATGACTTTGTCAGTATTATAGGTCACTTTCCATCCACTCAACATCTTGCCCAAGGAGGAATAAAGTTGTTTGCTCTGTGCCTTTTGTTACAACCATATACACAAATCAAAATATAGTTAACATCATTAGACTCAATCACCATCACCATCATTCTCCCCGTGTCTGCGTAGGTTCTCTCCGGGTACTCCGGCTTCCTCCCACCGCCCAAAAACATGCACCATGGGGGTCAGGTTGACTGGCCACTCTAAATTGTCCATAGGTGTGAATGTGAGTGTGAATGGTTATTTGTCTATATATTTTCTATATGATGGCCCTGAGAAAGGCTGGCGACCTGTCCAGGGTGTACGCTCCCTCTCGCCAGCTTCCCAGTGACCGTGAAAAGGATAAGCAGTAGAAATTGAATGTATGAATGAATGAAAGATAACATTCACCCGATAACAAATGTGCGCAAAGAAAATGATGCGCAAAAATGATTAGCTGATATGTCTCTATCAAAATTCAGCATTAACATTTATTGCAACAATCCTTGAAGTATCTGAACATTCGTAGAACTCAAACTAAGTCACGATGCCTGTTATGGACCAATTCAACAATACAGAGCTGCTCAATTAGGATCTACATGATGCTTGTCAATCAGAGCATAGCCTTCCTTCAAGAACGCTCTCTTTCCCTTCTTCCTGGCCTCCTGAACCATTGGCCGCAGCGTGGTGCGTACCTCCTGATCTTCTTTGGAGAAGTCTTCTCTTAAGCGAATATGCATCTCACTACACACTCGTGCCTCCTTTGATTTTTTCAATACTTCATCCCAAACGGTTCTCATCCCGAACTGGATGATGATTACCCTCGGCGTGTTGTTAGAGGTGGTTGCGGTGTTATGTTTACCCAGGCGGTGGACTGTAGCCATGGTGTCTCGCAGCCAGTCCACAGATTCAGGCACAACTTGTGAGTATCCCGATGACGATTTCTCTTGTGTTTTCTCCATTCTTTTCTGGTAGACCGATCAGTTTCAGCATCCATCTCCTTTTGTAGCGTGCCTGTTCCTCCGTTGCACTTTTAAGTGTGCTGTTTTCTTTTTGGAGCTCATCAATCTTTTTTTGAGCAGAATAATTTGTTGTTTATTTTCTCTTGTGGCAATAGTATTAGCTTTGTTGCGCTTTTCAAATCTTTTTAACAGTTCAGTCTGTTCATCCACTTTCCCATTCAGAGCCTGAATTGCAGAATGGCGGCACCGATATTTCCATTATACTTACTGTTTTCTTTCCCCTTCATTTTCTTGGGGCATTTTCTTCGAGCTTTTAATTGGTGTATGAGTCAGGTTACTCTTACTTTCTTTGGAACTCTCGTCCACCTCGATGTCTATGATGTCACTGTCTTCACAAGCCTTGCAGAGGGCATGTTCCAACAACAGGCCACAGGCTGTGAATCGGCTCATGTCTCTAATCTGCAACTTTGACAGAAAACCAGAAATGAGAGAGCATTTCATAGCCTTTATGGAAAAGATTTTTCAAATTGGTCACGCTGAGGTTACCCCTCCTTTAAAGGAAAATGAGAAGAGATGGTATTTGCCGCTGTTCGGGGTTTACCACCCCAAGAAACCAAAACAGATCAGAGTTGCGTTTGATAGCAGCGCACAGTACAATGGGCTATCACTTAATGACATCTTGCTAACGGGTCCGGACCTCAACAACTCACTCCTGGGTGTCCTGATTCAGGAAAGAAGCAGTAGCCTTCACAGTAGACATTGAGCAGATGTTCTACTGCTTCTATGTGCGAGAGGAAGACAGGAACTTTCTCCGCTTCTTGTGCTTCCGTGACATCGACCTCCGCAATGACATTATCGGATGAGGGTCCACGTCTTCGGAAACAGCCCTTCTCCTGCAGTAGTGATATTTGGTCTGCATCAGTCTGTACAGTGCAGTGAGACAGACTTCAATCCCGACGTCAAGCAGTTTGTGACACGTGACTTCTACGTAGACGATGGTTTTAAATCCTTTCCTACTGTTGAAATGGCTGTGACCTTACTGCAGAAGACTTGTCATATCCTTGCCAAATCGAACTTGAGGCTGCACAAAATCACAGCCAACAGGAAAGAGATCCTGGAAGCCTTCCCATCCCGGGATCATGCATAGGATCTCAAAGACTTGGATCTTGAAGCAGACACAGTGCCCGTGCAGCGTAGTCTAGGTTTCCTGTGGGACATCAAGCAAGACTATTTCGCCTTTAATGTGTCTGATGAGGCGAAACCCTTCACTCTACATGGTGTTTTATCTACCATAAACAGTCTCTATGACCCTCTAGGCTTTGTAGCGCTTGTCACAATCCATGGCAAATCCATCCCCAGAGAGCTCACTGCAGTTAACGGCGACTGGGATGCTCCACTGCCCCAAGAGATGCAGGAGTCATGGGTTCTTTGGAAACAGTCACTGAGAGCACTGTCCAACCGCTTAGTCCCCAGATCATACACTAACATCTCACCTTCAGAAGCTTTGGACAAAGAACTGCGCATCTTCTGTGATGCGTCAACCAAAGCCATTGCAGCAGTGGCTTACTTGAGGGTAACAGATGCAGGCGGGAATTGTGAAGTCGGCTTTGTCATAGGAAAAGCAAAGCTTACACCACGCCCTGATTACTATCCCCAGATTAGAACTTTGTGCTGCTGTGCTAGCAGTTGAGCTTGATGAACTGGTCACAGAAGAGTTGGATATTCATCTCAACAACACCCACTTCTATACAGACAGTAAAGTCGTTCTAGGGTATATATAGACGCTTTTATGTCTATGTGGGCAATCGAGTGACTTGGATTAGGACGTTCTTAAAGGCAGATCAGTGGCATTATGTGTCCACTAACCAGAACCCTGCAGATCACGCAACACAATCTGTTCCTGCACATCAGCTTATGCTCACTAATTGGTTCACTGGCCCAAAATTCCTGCTCAACCACAACCAAAGTCCTCTTCAAGACAGCTATGACCTTGTCGAACCCAGTTCGGACAGCGACATCAGACCCCAAATGTCAACCCTAAAAACTACAACCACTGTAAAATTACTTGGTTCCCAACGATTCACCAAGTTCTCCCTTTGGAGATCCCTCCTCTGCGCCATTGCTCGCCTGCTGCACATCATTCATGCTTTCAGGCCAGCAATCAGTAAGGACAGTGCTTGTAAGGGGTGGCACCATTGTGGATCAGGAGTCACAGTGGAAGAGTCTGATCAAGCAAAAAACCTTGTCATCCGAGCAGTGCAAGAGGAAGTGTACGCTGAGGAGATCAAGTGCATTCAGGCTCAACGGGAGATTCCTAAGGGCAGCCCTATCAAGAATCTGGACCCCTTCTTTGACAACCAAGGACTGCTCAGAGTGGGTGGTCGTATCGGCGAGGCAAATCTTGGTCAGGCAGAGAAGAACCCACTCATTGTTCCTGGCCAACATCACATTGAAGTCCTCATTGTGAAACATCATCATGAACAGACTCTCCATCAAGGTCGACTCTTTACGGAGGGAGCTGTTCGCACAGCAGGTTGGTGGATAGTTGGTGGCAAGAAGAAAGTGAGCTATGTTATCCATCACTGTGTAAGATGTAGGAGGTTAAGGGCCCCCCTTAGTGTTCAAAAAATGGCCAATCTCCCAGCAGAGCGTCTCACAACTGACCCCCCATTCACAAATGTGGGCTTGGATGTGTTTGGCCCCTGGAATATCTCTACACGACGCACAAGGGGAGGTGTCACCTAAAGCACAAGATGGGCTGTCATCTTTACATGTCTGAGCATGGGGCAGTTCACATCAAACTGATCGAATCTCTCGACACCTCAAGTTTCATCAACTCCCTCAGACGCTTTTTGGCCATCAGAGGCCCAGTGAAGAGCATCCACTCAGATCGTGGCACCAATTTTATTGGTGCTTGTAGGGAACTCCAGATACCTTCGAACATGGACGACACAGCAGACAAAACCTACTTGTTAGGACAGGGATGTTCATGGATGTTCAATCCCCCACATGCTTCTCATTTTGGTGGCCCATGGGAGTGGATGGTGGGCTCGAAGAATTCTAGACACCATGTTCTTTGACCTTAAAACCACACTGACTCACGAAGTTCTTGTCACTTTTATGGCAGAGGTGTCTGCTATTATAAATGCTTGGCCCCTCGTCCCAGTGTCGACAGATCCTTCTGACCCATTCATACTCTCCCCAGCTGTTCTCCTCACACAGAAGGTCAACCCTCTCTCACCCCGTGCTGGCAACTTTGTTGCCTCTGATCTCTATAAGCACCAGTGGCGACAGGTTCAGCATCTCGCCAATACCTTCTGGGACAAGTGGAGATTACAGTTTCTCTCAACACTCCAAACTCGGCAGAAACGGCAGTCTAGTCAACCAAATATAAACCTCGGGATTGTTGTTGTTCTGAAAGCCGCTCAGTTCCCAAGAAATGAGTGGCCTCTTGGACTCGTAACCAAGGTGTTTCCCAGCAAAGATGGAAAAGTACGCACTGTGGAGATAAAGGTGGCTAAGTCAGATGGAACCAAGCTCTTTACCAGACCTGTCACAGAACTGACTGTTTTTGTACCCCCAGAGCCATAGAGACTGAAATATTGTTTTGTGTTCATGAAAGAGTGGCGTCAATTTACGCCAGGCGGGGAGTGTTCTGTTTTGGTTGTGAAAAAGCACTGGATATATTTTACTTTGTTGTGTTTTATTTAAACAAGTGTACAAGGAACGTATCGCTGCCACCTCATGACTATCTTTGGTTACAACAGGTCATCTTGTGTTAGCTTTGTATGGGAAAACTTTATTCAGGAAGTGTTGTTGACCTAATTACAGAGAGGAGACATTCGGCAGAGCATACGCTTGATTAGTCATACCCGCATACATCTGTTTAAGGTTGCATCGTCATGTACGGTTATCATGCTTATATGCCTTTACTGACGTTTTTTTTGTCATTCTTGCCGTAAATTAAATATTTGCTCAGTAGCAATACATTCCAGTTAGCACCCTTGTTTAGCACACTGTTTTTAGTAGCCATGCTATTTTCTGGGTTAGATAGCGCGATAGTATGATATGAAGTAATTTGTAAATATGTTTAATTCATATGTGTGACATTTGGGCGCAAGATTCATAAGTGAAACTCATGTTATTGTAAGTTTCAAGTTTTGATCATTTACACATCTGTGGAGACGTATGCAATTCATACGCAATTCATACGCATTGACTGAAAGTTCCCATGACTGTTCCATAAAACTATGAAAACACAAATGTGTATCCTGACATATTTTGGACATACAAGTTTGTAAGGTGTAAATTTTTGACTCTTGACATACAAGAAACTCATTAACTTGGCAGGTACAGAGCGTTAGTTGCTCAACATATTGCTGATAAGCAACTTGAACTCCAATCAATAAAGCAGCTTGTTTCTGAAATACATGGATGATGCTTCAACCCCTGGTGAAGGTCTAGTTTTGGTGGGCAAGTGCACACTGTGTAAACATGTAATTAATACACACACATTTATCAGTATTTTTGTCGACTAAATCTACTGTAGATTTAATCGACTAAAATATAGACATAATAACTAAACTAAAATCTTATGGTATTTATTCAGACTAACTGGACCAAAACTATAGAAATTCAGGTGACAAAATTATGACCACAACTGAATTTGAATCAAAAGACCTTGACTGTAACCAAATCTGAGTATATTGTATAAACACGTATATACACGGGGACCTGATGATAACCGCGCACAAGGTCCACTTTAGAAAAAAATGGTTGTACCCGCAAGGCGAAAAAATCCTGAATGTGCGGGATGGGGTAACGGTCATGTGCAGTGATATTGTTTAAATGGCAAAAATCACCGCATGGCCGCCACGACCCATCCGCCTTGGGCACCATGTGTAGCGGCGAGGCCCATGGGCTGTTCGAACGTCTCACGATCCCTAAACGCTCCATGGTAGCGAACTCCTCTTTGGCTATAGCTAACTTGATGGCGTTGAGGCGCCGCGCACGCGCGAACACCGGCGGACCCACGGTGGGAATGAAGTGCTCGACACCATGCCTGGACCGCGGTGGAGAAAGTGGGAGTGGTGAGCGATGGAAAATCTAACAGCAGACGCTGGAAAACGCTGCCCGAAGCGGAGAAGTTACCGTGTGTGAGCGGCCCAGATCCCCTGGTCTGACATGGGAAGGTGGCAAAAGACACAGTGTCAATCAAACGGCGGTTAGCGACATCTACTAACAAACCATTTGCACACAGGAAGGCGATAACAAAGTCCCATTCAAAACTACGTCCGCTGAAACAAACAGTCACTGACTTGGTACCAAACGTCCCGATGGAGGATCCATTAGCGGCACTCAGTCGCGGGCCGCTGCCGCGGGCTGCCAGGTCTGAGTCAGCTGGAGGGAGGAAGCTCTTCTGCGAGCCGGAGTCCACAAGGAACCGTCTTCCCGACAGGGAGTCCTTGACAAACAGCAGCTCCTCTCGTTCACCTGCGCCCACAGCTGCTACTGAGCGCAGGTGCTGGCTTTTCCCAACCCCACCGAACGTACACGGAGGAACACAGCGCCGAGCCTTGCTGCCAAAACGCCGGTGAAAGAAACACCTGTCGCTGCTGCGCTGCTTCCGGGTAGAGACTCTAACCGCGATCACCGTGTCCGCGTCCTCCGTGGTCGGCTGCAGGGAATCCGATGCCAAGCGTCTGGTGGCCAGCAGGACCCGATCCGCCTCCTCAGCCAAACTGCGGTAGTCGCCAGCAGCCAGGCACGGGGAGTTGGCCAAAGCAGCGCGCACCGGGCACGGAAGCTGGCGCAGGTGCGGGAACAGGAAACCACCTTCAAGGAGCCCAGCAATGACAGCATATTGTCCATAAAATCCACCGCTGAACCGTTGCCCACACCGTCGCCGACAGCCCTCACATCAGCACATTCTTTGTAACGCACTCTTTCTGCAAATGGCAGCACAAACTGAAGCACAAACATTGATTAGAGTTGAAACGTGTCAGCTTTGTTGCTGCGACGCAGCGCAGACGCAACGCACGTGCACCTGATGGGATATCAGGGTTACGGTGGGGGGTTGGGGCGGTGGTCAAAGAGGGAGATGCAGCTTTAAGCAGCTGCATCAGCAGCATTAAACCGAGATTCATAACTTTTCAATCAGACCATTCATTAGTCTGTGTAGCAATGCACTCACATCTTTTAAATCAAAAGCGATTTTCCGATTCAAATAGACAATAGTAAATAGTGACAGTGTTAAACAGTGACAGTGTTGGGACAGCTGAAACACTGACAGGCTGAACACAGCCACTCACTGCTGTTCAGGACAGACTAAACAAACACAGCCTACCTGTTTGTACTATATTTTTATATTTCATCTGTTGCTGCTAAGTACGTTTTGTACCTGTTGGTAATCAAGCCCACTTTATAAGGAGCCCACTGACGTCACTTCGACACCAAAGTATTCCATACACACTGTACTAAAGCTCTTGCTCCTACCTTGACTTTTGAGATACTGGTTCGTTGTGCTGACAACTTGCTTTTTTGTTTCCTAGTTTCCTGCCTCATACTGTAGTTTGGACCAGCTCTGCCTCCTCGTCTGCCACCATGCAGTTTGGGTTTTTTATCACTCAATTGTTCTTTTGACATTGAGTCGCTTTTTGTCATTGACTTTGTGGGACTTCATATTAAAGCTTTTTGTTCACCGAACTCTGTTCTCGCACATTCCTTGGGATCCAACTACCTACAAACAACTACCTAACAATGTATGATTACTGTGCTGTTCACATTTGAATTACACTGCTGACCAAAGTCATGCACATTCAAAGACCTCCACATGGCACATTTACTCGTAACCAAAATATATAAATAGTACATTTATATACTATATTAATATATTCCAAAGTTTACATTATTTATTACCATGAAAAGTAAACTTCCCCTACAGTTTCATCCTACTAGCCTTTATCTAAGAAAACTTTTCTCAAGACTCGAGTGCTTGATGGCATCCATGAATTAAAAGGCATCTAGAACTTTCCACTTCCCTAAACTTCATCCTTTCAATCAGCAGCAATACAATAGTGTTAGAACATTTGGTTTCTAATTTAAGGTATGTGTGAAAGTTGAGCTGGTGTATGTGTATTTCCCTCGACATTCAGATGAGGTATACATCAAATGAAATCATGTAGAATCAAGAAAATAAGGAGGGAAAATACATCCCTTGTCTGCAGTGAGGTGAAATCTGTCTAGCCCTGAAACTCTCCATACAATATTCAGACTTTACATTTTATTATGGACACGTACTCAGAAAGACAGGTGTCTTTTTGGGGTTTTCTACTGGGAAATCACAGCTCTGCTGTCTCTATCATTTTTTTCCCCTTGTTTCCATTGTGTATCCCTTCAGCAACCCCTCAAACTATGTGTTTGAGGGGAAACAGACACAAATAGATTGACAGCCCTGGCTCCACTGCTGCGCTTAATACTGGAAAATATAATGGAGTAACGTGCCCCACACAGACATATACTGTCAAATTATGGTCCGATAAAGATATATTTTTTTAGCATTTTGCCACTGTTTTTAAGGCAATGTCTAAACAAAGACAGGAAGCCGGGGTAGAGAGAGATGGGTACACGCACTGTGATGTATATGATTGTGGGTGTTTCCAGCAAGGGGACAGTTACATTCTTTAATGCTCATGTTCTCATATGCTTAGCATCTGGGAGTTTAAACTGTCATCTAAATATATCAAGTCTTTTGAACAGGCGAGCATAACAGTGCCTGTGGCTTTGGGCTTGCCGAGGGGGTGTAGTGGGCATTATAGGGCTGCAGAGGGAAAATGAGGAAAGGGTTGGTGGTATAAGTTACATTACATTACAATCATTTAGCAGACGCTTTTATCCAAAACGACTTAAAATAAATAAGTGGTGGTGATAATGCAGAACAGATGGCCATGGTTAGTCTGAGGGCTCTCGGGGTGATCAGTAGGCCCCGATAAGCAATGTCACAGTAGCCATCTGTTATTCTCATCTACTGCCTACCTTTTCTAGCAGAGGAGTAATTAAAAGGCCACCTGATAGCCCACCTGGGCCTGGCTCTCAATCTAACAGTACTCCTGACCACATAACACACAATGCCACACCCTTAAACACACCAAACTGTGCCTCTTCCCATACAATTAAGCATCTTCTGAAACATTAGAATCATACTGCCAAGACTAATAGATCAGTATATAATATCTACATTCTTCCTACTCATCTTTGAAACAGTAGGCTCTTAGGTTCTTTTCCAGGCCTCTGATTTGGATGACATTACAGCATCCAGACAGTGCTCATTATTTTGGCTTGCTCCCAGTTCAGTCTATAGGACATCCTGTGTGTTCATTTTTCTCTCATCATTTCAATCAAGACAATCACTCAACAAAACATCTGTGTACAGTTCGGTGGATCATTATTTGTCATCCATATAACCACAGTCAACAACTGCATACACTGTAGCTTTTCTGCCCTACCAGAGACAGACAAGAAAAACAAACAGACCAAAGAGAAAGCAAATGCGACCATCAAAGCATGTAAAAGGAAATGGAAGACATGCATAGTTAATGATTCCCCACCCCAAGCCCCTATCTCTGACCACCAACAGCCCACAGAGCAAAGTGAATAATTGACCATACCATTGTAAATACAAATGAAGAAGGAAATGTCAGTCAAACTGCCTGTCACACAAAGCTCTACAACCAGGTTAGTTTTGTTCATTCAAAACAATTTTACTTGCCAACCAAGTCTCCCTCTCTACACAGCAAATTCAGAAGTGTTAAAATTCTGGTGTTGGGCTGTTTCAGAGTAAAGTGTTGAGGTACTGGTGTTGATTCTGGCAGAATCAACTCTCCACTGGTGAGAAAACATAAGAGTGTTGGTGTAAAATCTCAGAGTTGACGGTATTTAACGCTGATGATTGACACTTTCAACATCCGGGCACTTCGACAGGCAACCCGGGAAGGAATTTGACAGCAGCCATTTTCTTTCTCTCGCATGGAGCATGAGAAGGAGAGACTGGTGAGTAAAATGTTTCAAATTAGTTGTTGCGTCGTTGCTATTTTTATTAATGTGTTTATGCTGATTCATTGTTTCTGTTTTGGAGGCAGATTAAACTTTATTCGCACTTCTAACAAGGTTTCGTCGCCGTTTTTTGCTGGTAGCCTAATACTAATACTAACCCTAAGTAGACAGACTTGCAGACCGTTAGTTTTCATCTAATTTCTTTTTAAGACATTATCGGCTAACATTGAACTAAACTTCTTATTAAAATGAAGATTTTAGCATTTGGGTTAAGTAGACCGTAATTATAACTGTTATATCCGAACGGAGTTTCAACTGTCACGGTCGTGTCCCGGGTGTTTCAAAAATCGCACGCTATCGTTTCATTACTGTTAAGCACACAATAGCTCATAACAGAGTAAACTGTATGTTGGAGAATAACTGGGAAAATCCACCGGGCCCTTCCATAGCGCGTTGCCTGAGCGAGACTTATTTGGTCTGTCCTGCCACTTCAAACTCCACCAGGATTGTTTCAGAAGCGAGCGTTTAGCCCGCCAGACTTTGTTTATTTCCTCAAATTTGGCCATTTTCGCGACGTATGTT
>JAFBJQ010003508.1:0-82500 GCA_016785345.1 Trinectes maculatus
CTGGGCTGATGGATAGCGAGCACATCTGCCTGGCCCATTACCAACAAACAGCATAAGGCCCAGAATATGGCAGTGAGGAGGAGGAGGCTTCTGCACGTCAGTGAACTACACACAAATAGTCTCTATTATTTTATGTCTGGTCAGGTTATTAATAGAATTATATTGTTAATGAGTTGCTTCACGTAATAAATGGATAATGAATGGCAAAAAATTGTATGCTATACATTTAAATATTTGTATCATTTATATTATAAATATGATGCAAATATTATAATAATTTATTTTCTCTTTTACTCTTTTAGTCTTTTTGGCACATTTTGTCTCTCCAGTGTTACAGTTAGCATTGAAATACATGCAACTGTACTGGCTAGTTACTAAGCTAGTTACCGCCATCATGTTAAGGTGAATCCTAAAACAATGCAGTGCATTTTATTATTTTGTATCCATATACAGTATATTATTTTATTTTATTACAAACTATTATTATTATTGTTATTATTATTATTATATATTAAATCCATCTTTATTTTGGTTTTTTATTTGTTTTTAGAGACACTGATGTGACTGTACCAAATGGAGCCACAAGGGCTTGGTGAAAAAATACAACACCAGAGCAAAACTGTAAATGTCACTCTGCCCCTCGAAGGTTAAAACAGTGCTGCCAATAGCTGATAACAGTAGCGCTGAAGACAGTAAAAGTGACGTCAGTTCTGAATCGAGTTTTGCCATAGAGCTGTAAACGCAGATTTAAGGCACGTGGGTTCATTTTCTAGCAAATGGACCATGTTGCAATTGAAATCAAAGCTGATTTAGTTGTGTCTGCGTGGTTGTTCTGTTTGCCGTACCACCTCTTTTACCCAAACTTAAATGTACCTACAGTGTAATCTTCTGCATATATGTTGCATTGTGAGGAGGAAACTGTTGTTGCTTCTCTGTGTGTGTGTGTGTGTGTGGCTAATGCTTCCTTCTCTTCTCCTGTCTAAAGCAAAGTGGCCAAAAAAAGCGACGACAACCAGCAAAATGGAAGTAGTCAACCAGAGTGCCAGCTTACAGGCAGACATGAGAAAGAGGGAGGCTGTCAGAGAGGGAACCAGAGGAAAGCAGATACCCACAGAATACCAACAATACACTGACTGGACAAACAGCTGGCCAGACAAGGCCAGACAGACGAGCTGACAGGCTGATGAATAGGATGACATGTGGGCAGACAGGGTGGAAGAAATCCAGACATCCATGCAGAGTGGACGGAGGACGGACCAATCGGCAGCGGGGACAGACCTGCTTCCTCTCCACGCCTCGGAGACACTTTGGCCGAAAGGAGACGTTGAAGCTAAAGCCCACTGTGTTTGGTGAGTTAAGGCCTTCAAGGGCAGAAAAAGTGGCTTCAGCCCCCTCCAAGAATAGAGAGAGAGGGGGAGAGAGAGAGAGAGAGAGAGAGAGACGGGGTGGTGGTGCAGCATTTTCCAGGAGCCTGATAGCATCTGTTTTTTTTTCATTATAGGACACAAGGCAGCGTTATCACCTAGAACATCTGAATTTACCCCCATCCACAACATTACTGTTCCCCTCCACCCATTTCTAATGCACTGGCTCCCTCCTACCCGTCTCCATCTCCTCCACCACATCTCCATCCTAATCAGACAGGTTTCTCTTACTGTGCTTTGATTCTCTCTTGCTCTTCTGTGGTGAGAACCTGATAAAGCTTTGGTTCCTGCGTGTTGTTTATTCCCAGGAAGTGAGTGCTAAATACGTCAGAGTAGCTGTGTACATCCGAGGCTGCCATTTCCGTTTGTGTAGTCAGACCAATACGTATACAGTATACGTACACAATTTAAAATGCAAAAAACCTGAAGCTTATAGGCAGCCGTGCTTATGATGCAATGATGATGAAACAGCAGCTACCATATGGTGTGTGGTCCTGTTTATTCTCTCTTACAGACTTAATGGCATGTGCCTGCATGAGAGTGCGTTACATAAAACATTGCATTCATTAATTCATACTTTAAGGCCTCAATACACCTAAGGAGACAAAAAACCCTGCCTGCAGATGATCAAGATTTTTTAAAGTGTAATAATCATAACGCCTCATTAAATGATCTGTT
Source organism: Trinectes maculatus (assembly GCA_016785345.1). Taxonomy (NCBI): domain Eukaryota; kingdom Metazoa; phylum Chordata; class Actinopteri; order Pleuronectiformes; family Achiridae; genus Trinectes; species Trinectes maculatus. The sequence continues at coordinate 2,103 of JAFBJQ010003508.1, forward strand.
CTTCCATTAAGTGATAACATTAGCATTAAATATTTCTCAACATATTTATTGAGCAGTGTTGCCTAATTGTATATAACACACTTACACATTTAAATAGGACCATGGATTTACTGTTGTTTATGGGCCTGTTAACTGCACTATTTTGTTTACATTTTACTGTAATGTTTCTCTGGTCACGTGGACATGTTCCCTCAGTAGCACCTCGTGTCTCCCCCTATGGTTATATGGATCTGAATAAGTGTCAGAGTGAGTAATGCGTCCAGCTTTAGGGGCCCTCAGTTCTGTGATGCATGTTTTTTAAAGGAATTTATTTATTTATTTGGTATGGTAGAAAATAGTCTATACTCCCCCCACCCCTCGCCCCCTTCAGCCCCCGCCGAGTGACCTGCAGGTGACGGGGAAACCTGCCATCGATGTGCCCGGAAACCCTCGACGCCAACACGGCAGCGCGAGCTAAAAATAACCCGCTGGTGATAAATAATAAAAACCTCTCCCCATATGCCAAGCGTCCCTCTACACCCCCACCACCCACCAACACACACACACACACACACACACACACACACACACACCCATCATCTGACTCTGTGCGACTAATTGTATGACTTCATTTGTGTGACTGTGACACAGGCTGCGTCCATATTACGCACACAATGCACCACAAATGCTTGGATATGAGCTATAAGAGGATTAGACAAATTACCCAATCCTTCAGAAATCTTGATTAAAAAAAAAAAAGCTGAATAAAAAGCAGGGCTATGATTGGATGAATGAAGGGAGACCCCGGGGCGCACGTGCCCTGAGCCTATTCAAATTCAGGTCTATCTAATGACTAGGCCTTTTACACCGACTAATCGTGACTAGTCCCATAAATGTTGACGTAATAACAAATAAACGTGATACATGGGCCTCTGTAAGAAATATATACAGAAACGTCTGTAGTAAATCTACTACAGGTTTATTACTGTGTGTGTGTGTGTGTGTTTGTGTGTATGTATATATATATATAGATATATATATATATGCTTCTCTTCCTGATCAGACTCCTCACACACACCCTCTCATTTTTCTGCTGCACGTTTTCTTTCTCCACTGTTAAAAAAAGCTTCATTTAACACTACTATTTAAACAACAACAACAACAACAACAACAACATGCCAAATGAAGGAAAGCGGTACCGTCCTGTGTGGAGACAATGACACGGCACCCCCCCTCCCCCTCGCCCCCTCCGGCTGTCTGGTCACGATTCAAAGCCCCTCGCAGCGGAGAGCTTTGTGTTGATGCTGCTGCAGTTGGAGTCTGGGAACCCCCCCCCCCTCCCATACCTTCCCTCCATCCCTCTATTCCTTCATCCCTCCATCCTCCTCCTGCTCCATCCCTCCTCTCCCCCATCCCTCGCTCCTCTGCATCCCTCCTGCTGCTCGTCTTCCTCCTCCTCCCGCTGCTCCCTCTCTCCTCTCTTCCCTTCCTCTCCTCCACCCACGCGCGGCTCTCCACGACCAGGAGGCTAAAAATAGCATCAGGAATCCCCGCATCAATTCAGGGAGGGGGGGGTGGAGGAGGAGGATATTGGGGGGGGGGGGGGGTCGGGTACGTCAGCGCACACACAAGGTCATAAAACCGCCCTCCGGTGCTTTTGTTGATTTGTCACAGCTCTCATCAGAGCGTTTTTTTTTCTTCCTTTCTTTTTTTGGCTTCGGGAGAAGAAGCGCACCGTGTCAGATTTTATTCCATCGCTCCCGAATTGATAAAAGTCCAAACTGTATCGATCCCGCGTAAATCACATTTAACGCCCCTCCTATAATTAATTTCATGACACGGGGGATGGAAATGAGATTTCGCCGCGCGGACTGGAGGCAAAGACAGACGGGAATGAAATCAAACAAACACTGTGAAGGGAGGTGTGTGTGTGTGTGTGGGGGGGGGGGGGGGGCAGAGGAGTTTACGGTGCACGAACAGGTGGAGCAAATAAATAAATAAATAAATAAATAGAAGAAGAGGGAGCAGCATGAAGGCTTTGACAATAAGCTGAAATAGCAGAGCGTGATTCCCCCATGTCTTTCCACACATGCAGGGACAGGAGACTGCAGTGAGTGGGGGAGCCCCTCTTCTTAGTATGGGTCCATTGATTGTCTCGCTGTCATCTCTCATCATTGCTGATGTGTCTTCTGCGAGCAGACAGCCGGCGCAACCTCCATCTGATTAAAGGTAGGTCCTTCCACTTCTTCTCCTGCTTCTGTGCTCCACGTCAACGTGGCGTTCGAGTTCCGAGGAAAGACTGCCTGGTGAAATTGCAATTGCAGGGTCTGATATCTGTGGCTAATAACCTTTATAGCCCACCTCATTTGCATTTTCACACCCAACAGCACCAGTGCATGCCTTTTTTTTCTCTCTTCAATGCAGGGATTCATTTTTATCTGATGTACAGTGGTCACACTGTGACCATTCCTGTGTTTCTGGTGTGCAGTGTGGGATATAAAGGGATATTCCCCTGCTTTGAATTAGAGAGTGCTGCCTGTGTAGAGTGTTTACATTTTTTCTGTGATTGTGGAAATACTGTACGAGCATCTGTTTTAGTACAAAAACACATTTAGGATAACAGATGTTTAATGGAACATGCTTTTTATGGAATATGGTTGTACGGTCCATCTCTGGTGAACGCCTGCTGGTGGTGGTGAATATGGGGGGTCACTTGGTCATCTCCTTTGTGTGGTGTCGCGGCTCTGATGATGAGACGGGAACCGAGTCTTTGAACCTTTGCATCGGTGATGAGCTTTCTCCTCTCTTTATCTCTCATCACCATATTTTACAACCGGGCAAACGGAGTCTCTCTTGTCAAACGCTGGTTCCATCCGCCCACACAGGTATGAACACGTGCTCGCTGATGCACGCACGCAGTGCGAGGCACATGTTGTGGACACACACACATAAGCATAATGTCACAACCAGCTTTACACCTTTATGAAGGGACACACATGCATACTGCTCGTCATCCTCTCACATACACACACACACACACACACTCTAGACAGTGTTATAAAAGCTATGTTTATCCTCTTCCTCCTTTTCGAATCCCCTCATCATCAGCAGCAGCTCCATTTAATGCAGTGACATCATTGTGTGCTCTGTGAATGGAGGGTGATGGTCCAACGCTTCCTTTTAGACCATGTCAGGAAAAAAAAAAACAGAGCAGGTGTTTGTTGTTCTACTGCAAGAGGACGTCATGTGCCAGGAGGTAAATGCAGAGACATTGCTGCATCAATACTGCCACACCTTGATTTGAGGTAGTGTGACGTTTTGCGAGATGATGTATCAAATGGAGATAAGTTATGTGGAGGCGATCAAACAAATAACCAGTCTGTGAGTGGATTTCATTGTTTCATGGGAAGATTGTGGAATATTGTTTTTCCGTGTTACTCTTGTCTTCTTGCTGACCATTGCTGTCATTCTCCTGGAAATGAAAAAGTTCCTCTTACTCACATTTATGATCTCAGTGTAAAAAACCTGGGCCAATACTGTGGTTAATTAATAGAACTTTGTTTCCTATAGCGCACTGAAGAGGAAACAACCATGACGAGGAGCTGGTGTCTGTTTGTGTTTGTGTGGTTGGGGGCATTTTGTGTGGACTAAGGCGACTAATTGCCCTCTTGTTCCTCCTCTGAGACGGATGAGAACACTTGCCCCTCTGCTCCTCTAAGCTTGTAGTGGTGTGTCTGGATTACCCTGGATGCCTCTCGAGTATCTCCTTATTCCTTCAATGGGATCTCATCACATCTCTTCTCGGACGTGGCCTAGCACGGGCGTGCGTTTCAGCCGCTGCCTCCGTGGGCCACTTTATCTTTACCCGCACCTTGTGGCAGTAATAGAAAACACTTCATCACAGTTGTCCGCCTCGCGCAGGTCTTTCCATTCATTTATGGGTTGCTAACATGTCAGTTCATATTCAACAATGACTCCTCCTTTACCTGTCTCCCCCCTGAATGATGGCAAAGCTGCTTAGTCATTTGAGCAGCCGGAGCAAATCTAACTAACGATCTTAGCTGTCGGAGATAAATTCCAGCATCGGGTGCAGGGTTCTGCTACCGCCCCTGCTGGGGCTGGCAGCCTGTATCTCTTAGATGCACTGTCTCAAGTCTGCCCCCAGTATCATCTCACACTGGCTGCGCTGAGCGTGCCATGCTGCCGTAGCTCGGGTTGAGTCACGACTCGTCTCTTATCGCTTGAATCGCAGGTTGTTTATCATGGGAAGAGCATATGAGTGTGTACACAGGCCGGTCGCACCAGTCCAGCTTAGCGTGTGTCACATTATTCATTAGTTACAACGCTGTATCTCTGCTGTTGCCCCTGCAGCCTCCAACTGTCTCTGCTCTTAAGGCGTCAGTCTAGTTAGTCATAGCTGAGTGAGATGACAGCCTCAGACATGACGTGCTGTGAACTGACAGACTAATTCAAGATGGCTGCCGCCAAACTCCAACTTAATATTGTATGTTTCAGCAGGACTGAGAGGAAGAGTTCTTTTTAAACTTTACATTTTGTTCCCATCTTCCTTGTGTTTCCATCTTGATTGTGTTTTCGTCTCAGCTGCACTGTGCTGTCCGCTGGAGACAATCTGCAGCAAACAGACAATATTGTTTGGGATTTAAAAACAGGAAAAAGTTTTCAAAGCACAGCAGTAATACCCAAGTCATTAGATTTCATGGAATCCAAGATCACTGATATGTCACGGAGCATTTAAATGTTCCCTTTATTCGCTCACTCAATTTGTGTATGGAGAAAACCTTTACCAGGATTTCAAAACATACAAACAAATAAGAGTTATGATAGTAGGTTCATCTCTGTATCTGTTTGTAATTATTTTTTAGTTACTAATCTCCTTCTGTGATCGCTTCTGTATTGGCACACCGGATCTTTTTGACATCTATCCCTGTTTTGCTCACACGTGCCCACCAGACAGTCACAAACGTATGCAGTTTCTCCCTCTCTTTTCTCTCATGCACACGAGAATACTCACGCGTCTCTTTGCTTCACCCTGCTTGGTTTGTTCTGTCTTTGTAATTACAGGCTCCTTATCTGCTTCCTATGTTGCGTGCTTGCAGCCAGTGGTCCCCTCCATGTTTCCTGCTCTACCATTTTAGTGTCACAGATCTTCCGCTGGCTCTGCCTTGAGGAGCCAGAAGGGACAGAGACGCACAATATGCTTCTTAACACAGCTGGAGTTGGCCAAGTTTGATGGCTGCATGGAACAAATCCAAGAGGCACTAATAAATTATGGTGACAGCTTTTTCTAGAGAGAGGCAATTTGAATGAGATATTGTAGTGTTGTTGTGGTTCTGGGAGAGTTGGAGTATTTGTGTGTGTCCAGGAGTTGTAAAGTTTGATTTAATTATTCATGTGGAAGCAGTAACATTGCTTCCCAAACTAGCAAATGAAACTCCATCTTGCCAAGGAACTCACACAGGTCACGGCGACCAATTACTTAATGAAAATGATCGGGTTTCTAATGCAGCCCTGGCCAGAGGTCTACTCCGGATTCCTGCTGTACTTCTTGTAGCTATAAAACTCTGTGTGCCTCAGCTTTCTTCCAGTGGTTAGGCAAAGTGTGCAACCGCTGCAGTCTTTAGACCCATCAAAACGCCAAACAGCTGAGACAGCTTCAAGGAAGGATTATCACTTATTGAGAATGGCTAATGTATGATGTAAAAGTTGGCTCTCTCTCGGTCGCTATCCCCTCCTGCCTCTTTGGCTCATCCTCATCTTCTCTCCCTCTCACACTAAAATGATGGGCTTGCATGGTTGATGCCAATACGTTTCCTCATGTGAACACATTCTTATGAAACCTTATGAAACAAATGACTGAAGTCTAAAGAGCTGTGTTTTGTATTAAGTAAGCTCAGCAGTACTTGTACTTGCAGTAGTTGTGTAGGATGGACTTCATTGAAAAATGTCATTCTGGTTGTTTCATGTTTTCAAGTTTTAATGAATACATCTTTTCATGTCTTCCATGATTCTTGTTTTATCTAATGCTATTATACTGATAACTCGAAAGATCTGATAAAGAGCTATAGATGGAACAATTTTATTTGAGACTCAAGGGGGTTGTCTTTAAATGTGTCTTTAATACAAAATTATGAATTATATCTGTTTGTTATTATCATCCTCTATAGTTCAGCCAGGAAACTGTAGATTTTGTCTTTCACTGTTACAATTTTGAAGTAGCCAAGAATGTATCGTACGATCGATATCGTAACGCATCCTCCATCCCAAGTTTAGTTTTACTAAATGAATAACCAAAGATGTGAGAGATGTCTGAGTGACAGCTGTTGCACAGTGGTCCATCCTCTGGCTATATTACAACAGACGCTATTTTTGTGACGCGCGTCCAAACTCTTTCAGCACCGCGGACAGCGCCGTCTGCGCCTGTGTCTCCATGCAGCCTCTCTCCTCTGCTTCTGCCATGTTCCACCGACAACATGCAACAGCAGCGAGCTGTGGCTCACACACACACACACACACACACACACACACACACACACACACACACTGCGAGCCGCCTGCAGGCTCTCTCTGCAGCACCCATTCTAAATATTTCTGCCTGGTAATACAAAACCAGGCATATTCTGATCAATTATTAAAAACCAGGCTGTAAGACGGGGGCTGGTTGGCATGAGGTAATGCTTACCGCCGCTTCGTTTTATACACGTCTGCGCCAACAAGTGGAAATGTGCTTTGGGAACAGGTTGTGCGTGTTTGTTGTTCCTCTTATGATTTCCGAATAATGACACTGTGTGGACACCTAACTAGGGAGGGGACATGAGTCAGAGTCGCCCATAAAGTACAGACAAAGCGCAGTGTTTGAGGGGCCTGTGGATCTGTTTGGGTGACGTAGCACTAAAAGTGATTTCTGATGATGCAGGGTGGTTATGGCAACATTGACAAAGTCGAGATCTGTGGGGTCCACAGAAGATTAAGAGGATCGACCATGTGAGCTGGATTGAAACACCTCCATAGTCCAATTCGTGTAATATCCTAACACCACTGAGGAGTGATCGATCCGCTGCAACCTGTGCGCATAGCAGGCAGTGGGCCGATGTTGAGTCGAAGGCGGTGTTTTGGCTGTACAGTGACGTTTTAAGGCAGGTCCTGGTCAAACCTTCCAATGATACAAGTCGCTCCTATTCTGCTGGGACTTATCGCAATGAGCGGGTGTCGGAGCTCTGCACGGCAAAGGAGCAACCACAGCGCGACGAGGCGATCAGGGGGATGCGGCATCGGTGCGCGGGAGCTGTCCATCAGCACCAAGCCCCCGACGAACAGCGAGCGAGCGTCAAGTCGAACCGAGACCCAGACGCTGCTGTTTTCAGCCTGCCGCCCCCGCCCTCTTCCCACCACCGAGACCGCACTTCGACCACCGCCGCTCACCGCCAGAGCCTCCAGGAGCTTCCGTGTCTGAGCCAGCCCACCCGGAGACCTGTTCACAGCGGCAACCCTCTACCTCTGGCGAGCTACGACACCGCCCAGCGACCTTCACACCGAGGCGGTGAACCCAGCACCGGGCAGCCGGCGCACCTGCAGCAGGATCCCTGGGCCCCGGTCGGCTCTCAGCAGCAGCAGCAGCAGCAGCAGCCGCCGCCGCAGTCGGAGGAGCAGCCTGTTTTTCCGAGCTGCCACTGCAGTTTTTCCGAGCAGGAGGCGGCGAGCCTCACTCCGAATCAGAACCATCCTGTCCATCCTCTCCCACCGCAGCCCTCCCCACCTTTTCCGCCGCCTATACCGCCGCCACCGACGTCCTCCTCCTCCTCCCTGCTGTTTCCCCGGGCGTCTAAACGAGGAGATCGTCTCCAAAGGAGTGCCAATAATTACTACCAACAGACAAGCACCGTGGAACGCTGCAGGGGAGGAGGAGCAGGAGGGCACCGAGACCACAGGCAGTTGTTGCAGCAACAGCAGCAGCAGCAGCAGCACAGTAATTTCAGACTCCAACAGAGGGACCCCTCCCCTGAAGGAATCCGAGCAAACTCACAGAGAGGTCGCTCTTTAAATGTATGTGAGTCAACCGAGGCGAACAGGAGAGCATTCGGGTCTCAGACTCAGGACCTGCAGCAGCAGCAGACCCCACAGCTACGAGCGCAGCAGCAGCTACTGGTGGGGAGCAGCTTGCCGATCAACTACTGCGCCAGCGGCTCGGGAGAGATATGTAGGGCTCACCAGGCTCCACTGCTGCAGCAGCAACAGCCAGAGCGGCAGCAGCGGCAGCAGCAGCAGCAGCAGCAGCAGCAGCAAGGCGCACTGGGGCTCTGTCCTCAGCGTCCGCAGCACTGTGACCAGGACCGCAATAAGTCTGCGAGGACCGCGGCGCAGGGCGAGCAGGCGCAGCCACGCAGCCGCGACTCCCGCGTAACCCCCCCGGCGACACAACAGGCGTACGCGGGCAACTCTTCCGCGACCGGGAGCAACAGCAGCAAAGGCAGCCCCAACTACGGCTCCAGCTATCACCTGTGGCCCGAGAGCCCGCATAAAGGCGAGGAGAGGATACGCATCGACCTCCATCAGGTAGCACCTCGATTTTATTTTTCTTTTCTTTTCCCCCACGCGCTGCGACGTCGCCACTGTTATGTTAGATACACAAAGTGGTGTGAGGGCTTTTCACGCGCTGACCACGCCTGTCATATGGTTCTGATGGAACATTAGCCCGTGTTTGTGTTTCTCTCTATGTGTGTGTGTGTGTGTGTCGTGCGCGCGCGTTGCATGTTTGTGTGTAGCCCCTATGTGAAGACGTAGTTGTGTTGGAATCGATATTCACCCCCCCCCCAAAAAAAAAACATGTAACCCAGCGCGCGACACATCTCGTCCGAACCGCTATTTGTTTCATTTGGCCACAGGGGCGCGCGTTCGCGGGGGCGCACTCCTCACACACACACACACACACACACACGCACACGCTCACACACCTGTTCCATGTTGCGGCGTTGTTTCGGGTGCAAATATGCAAAATGACGCTCCCCGGCTGTTGAATGCGGAACAAAGCGTCTGTTGTTTTCCACCGAGCAGAGACACAGGCGCGTGAGAGGCGCAGTTTTCATGTTTTGGCTTCCAGACACCGTTTCTGACATAATGGTTAGCTTTACATCATTAGGCCTGCAGGCTACCTGTCAGTGTGTGTGTGTGTGTGCGTGTGTGTGTGTGTGTGTGTGTGTGTGTGTGTGTGAGCGAGCAGCTGCTGCTCCACACACTCCCAAACTCACTCTCTCTGCAGCCGTGTGGCCTCTGTGTTTGACTGGTGTCCCCTGTCCTGCAGCTACATGTCCACATGTCCATGTGCTCCTGATGGTATTTTATTACAAACATGGAACTAATACAACACACAGACATCAGCTCAAACACAAGACAATACAGAGTATGTTAGAGGACAGGCCCTCTGGTTGGACGAGACTCTCGTTGACAACTTGGATTTAAGGACAAAATGTCAAGCAGAGGTTGTAAAATGTCTTTTGCGGAAAATGAAATCATAGGTCAAGTACCAGTGGTAACAAGTGGGGAAGTGAGTCAGTGCGAGGACGTCTGCGTTCAAAAGGAGAGAGAAGACAAAGGGAGACAAATGTGTTTGATTCACGCGATCCTCAGTGTGTCATAGGAAATGGACAATAAGAGATTTTCACTCCTGTCATGTGTTTATAATAGTTTTTGATCAATACGTCAGCTGATTGGGGAAAGTCAGAGAACAACCTGTTCTGCTGCTGTTTGGTTCCTAATGACATGAGTAGCTTAAAAAAAAGGACAAACAGCAAGGTGATAAAATGCATTGTTGAATCTTGATCGTCCTTCACAAGCGGAAATTAACGACTTTTTATATCAATAGAACCATCAGTCATCTCCACCAAGAAACCAGGTGGTCCAATCATGGCTAATCACGGGACACACAGCTGCTCGTGTCGGTGGTGGACGTTATTTTCATCATCACTTTTTCCCCGTCCTCCACCTCTGTTTTTGTTTCACCTCCCACCCTCGAGGTGGAGTTTTTCTATCGGCCGACAATGCAGAAAAGCACAGGAGGCATCGATGAGCGTGCAGCATCTAAATAGGAGCAGCGGGCCCCTTTTTAAAATGCTGCAGCTGTGTTCGGGGCCAAGCTGGCACCACTAGCAAAAGGGTGGCACATCAAACCACCTTGACATGACTGTTCTGAACTTGGCTCGGTTTTGAAGCATCAGCAGAACGGAGGTATGACCAAACACCTGAGGAGAGACCCAACTTTTTTTTCTTGAAGTTGTCACCATTCTGGGTGGAACAGAAGATCGACTGTAGCTAGATCTTTAAAAGAAATTGCCGTTGTTTATGTTTTATTATGTTTTATTTATTGTATATATATTGTATAACAGCTAATGGCTACATCTTAACCTTATGTTAAAAGTATAGGGCAGGTTTAAGGGCTTCTATTCTTTAAATCTCCAGGCATCACGGAGGCATCAAGTTGAACATTTATCAAATGAACTTTGTTTTACTTCATAATGGAGACAAAGGTTACTCGTAAAAATATTTGTTACAAACATCAGGAAGTTGAGAGTCTGTTGTTATTGCACACCACCGACTGAATTCTACTCCATATTGATTTGATACTGTACTGCAACCTCATTACAAAGACTCATTGTTAGGGTCCAGCTGCTAACTCATGATTGTTAAGTATTATGAATTAATTCTGGTTATGATGCCGGAAGAGTAATTTATCATCCCCAAATGAATGTGATGGCAAAAATGAAATTAAAAGCCCTGAAATGAGCTGAGCTGTAATCGAGCAGCCGTTTACAGTGGTTCCACTGTCAACATTGAATTATTATGCAAGTATGACATAATCCAATTTCAATCCTGAAACCGGAAATCTGAAGGAAAAATCTTAGCGGCGCTCCCATGACGGACTCTACCTAAGTATCAAACCTTTTCCACTCGCTCTGATCCCAGCGCGCTACGTATTTTGAGACGTGCTTATCTATTCACGGGCATTTGTGGGATCGTGGTTACATCTTATTGAGTCGCCCTTAATGAGACACCCCCTACCACTGCTCCCGTTTAAAATCCCTTAAACAAAACACTTGTGACAGAACAAGACCGATAAAGTATATACGATTACAGTATCCCACAGCACAGCCTGAAACTAAATAGCTAGCCCACTGAACTGATAGCCGATGGTAGCAGGATATCGTGTCCCGCCTCAATAACATTGTGCTTTGAAAGGTGCATCGCTGCTTCTATTGTGATAGGCTGTGTAAGTACTCTAACGTCTGCCACTTACTGCGATGGTGATATCCCCTGCAGGGACACTGTAGTACATAAACCCCGGTACATTTGCACTTGTTTAACATGGCGGGAGTTTTTTTTGTTTTTTTTTAAGGAAACACAGATGTCGTGCTCATCCAAACAAAATGTGATTAATCACCTAACATTAGTCAGACTCGATGCTATCTGAGGACAATCTGAAATAAATCTGAATCTGAAACTGGAAGTGAATGAAAAGTTGAAAATGATTTGTGAACTTTGGCTCTCGTGACAGAAAGTGCACTTTATTTCTTACATTTAAGCCTGGTCACATATTCTACACTTAATATTTGTCATAGTCTGAGCTGGGTGAATCCTTCCTGGTGCATTGTGGTTCACAAAATGGACCAATGTTTTAGCACTTCGGCTAACAGCTCAGTCATTATTGATAAAGCATTGGTTAGATGTTTGTTTGTTTTTTAAAAAAGGAATAGAGCAACATTTTGGGGGAAATTTATTTTGTATTAATTTTATACAATAATGTTAAAAATGGAGTCAAAACGAGATGTGTGTGTGCATGTGTGTGTGTGTGTGTGTGTGTTCCAGGCAGCTTGTATTTGTCATTGCAGAGTGGATGGCTTGTGCGGGGACCATAGCTATTACAGTAAAGCCATTTGTGCAGCGCCTGCCAAACTGCAGCCCAACACAAGTATAATCACCCCATATGATGTGGGAAAGGTCGACACAGTATATATAACAGTGGCACTTGCAAACAACTTAGTGTCTCTTTGGCGCTGTCTGCAGAATTTAGAGTTGCCGCGTTTAGAGGTGGCTGTGTGTGTGTGTCTGTGTGTGTGTCTGTGTGTGTGTGTAAAAGCTTTGCAAAGTAGAGTGTGAATGATTTCTTTGCCCTAGAAACATGAGCGGCGGTGCTGATGTGTGATCTCTACAAAACAAGGCAAAGCAAACAGTTCTTTTCTTTCCTTATTCTAATAGTTGGGAATATTTTCGACTTCCAGTCGCCTCTAATTGTTCACGTCACGTGTTTATTTTGAGTGCTGCGTTCCTCCTGTCTAAATTAAGGAAAATGTGAGGGCCCTCTTTAGAAACGCACTTTATCTTATCAGTTGTGTGTTTGCGTTGGCCCCCGCAGTAACGCCGAGGTAACGTCGAATGCTGGAGCTTGGAACAATTGATGTCGACAGAACTGCTTACAGCGTTATGATTTACTGGCGGACTCACGCCAAGAGGAACATTATGTTGATTTAAACTTCCTCTATCGGTCATCTCTCTGCTGCTGTTCCAGGGCCCCCGTTTGTTTTGCTCTCATTAGGCCTCCATGTTTCCAGGAGTCCGCGAAAACAAACCCAGCCCACTGAACAATTAAATGTCAGATCCTAGTTCACCACCTCTGTCTCAGGCAAAGGAGTGGCACCGCTGTAGATCTCTGATAACGCCATCGCATGAGGAGTGGTGAGGTGTGAGTTGTGGGAGCCTCTTAGTTTTGGCTGAGGCTGGCGAGACGCGGGCCTTAAGTATGAACATGAAGCTCCTTTAATAATTGATTGCTGTTTTCCTTATTTATTTTTTTTCTTTTTGGTGCGCGCTGTGTTTAAGTGCAAGGCTGCGCTCTCCTGCTCCGAAATAGATTTGTGTTTCAATGTGTTGCTATGGAGAGATCAGCCTGGTATTGTGTAGCTCTCTCTCTCTCTCTCTCCCTCTCTCTCTCTCTCTCTCTCTCTGGGGTGTTGGGTTTGGTCAAGGAATCACATGCAGAACAAAATTACCTTTTTGGGTTTACAGTTCACTTCACACTTGCATTTGAAACACGTGTCCACAGAACACACACAAACACACACACACACACACACACACACACAGAACGTGTAGGGCAACCCACACACAAACACTGACGCTACTGTAACCGGTGTTCAAACGCTGCTCCACTTAATACAGTTCATTCGCTTTGCGTTTCATCTGAGTGAGCCCGGACAAGGAGAGGTGTATTGAATTACTTGCAGTCCAGTTGAATACAAAGAGTGGAAAGAAAGCGAGTTGGGGGGGTGGGGGTGGGGGTGGGGGGTTTCCTCAGTCGCCTGGTCGCTTGCTTACTCCACAGGAAGAGCCACAGCGGCAGATGTTTTCACTCGGCCGTCAGCAGTCAGTGCAATTTGTAACCTGCCTGTTCGATGTTCTCGAGACGTTTCCCTTTTCTAATGTGTGTTGTAATTTACGGTATCTTTTTTTTTTCTTCTTCTGACTCCACAGTGGTGCCAAGTCCCCACCATGCTCGCTTAATAAATGACCTGAGTGCATTTATATGGTAATTCTTATGAGATTCTAGCCAAAGGATGCCAGGCATATAATGTATCGCTGCGATGCATATGCTTTATGGCTAATTAGGTTATTGATCCCAGGCCGTTCCTGCGTCGGGCCATGATCACAACACAAAAGAGTATGAGTAATGCAGCTGCAAGCAGATATTTGTTCATTCATTACAGTGCTGGAGGGATGTGGACGTGCGGTGATGGCTTCATAATGAACGTGTGCACGTGTGCAGGTGTAAATGTGCCTTCTGCTACATGGTCTTCTAATAGCTTTGTCAACATGAGAGCTGCTTGGGTTGTCGTTTTCAGTGTTGCCTGCTGGCTTGTTTTCAGATGTTTGGTAGGAGTGCATAAATGAGATGTGGGATTTCATCAGGCTTTGCTCACAGACTGCGTTCACCAAGCATCTCCTGCCACTGTGAGGTCTCATATGGAGACCGCCTGCTTTGGCGTTGTGCCAGTCTGTATGTATGTTCATGATATGGCCGCTGCTCGGCGGATACACTTTCTCCCCTTTTTTCTCATCAGGTCTTTCTGCCCTCGGGTCAGAGTTTAACTGCTGATCCCCAGAGCTGCCGCACTACTTCATTTACCGCACATGATACACAGCCATCCCCCGTGTAACTGAATCACGGCCTCCTCTGATAAATATTCAGCGAGCTACTCCGCCTTCAGCTGCTTATAGAACCCTTCGCCGTATCTGTGGCCCGCATACAAACAACTAATATTCAGCTGCGATGAGGAAAAAAGAAAAGAACCAACCGTCCAATCAAGTCCTTGGATTATGCCACCGCTCCATTGTTTACACTGAGCTCAACAAGCCTTTATTTGACTGTATGGCGGCGATCTGAAATCAGAGGTGTTGTGTGTAACACAGTGTCGTCACCTGCACCCAGTCTGACTTCAAACCACTCATACACAACGGTGGAACATTCCTTCCATCGCCAACACACACGCATTGCACATTGAAACACAAGGCGATTCGACCACAGACTAACATTTTGTTGTTGTTGTTGTTTTTTTTTACTGATTCTTTGTACCTGTGTTTCTGTGTAAAGGGAGAGAGAGAGAGAGAGCGAGTGAGCGAGTGAGTGAGTGGGAGGATGGCTTTGGTATATTATTATCATGTGGAAGCCGCAGCTTTGTCTTCAGATGATAGAGGGCACATTAACTCCATTGCATCTTCTGGTCATGTGGAAGACCCCCGCCCCCCATCGCTGCACTGTAGTCTTCTCCAAGAACAATTTCCTGTTGGAGCCATAGCATCTGGCCTCCGTCCTTAATTATGCATCCGCGGCCGTGTTTACGAACCCTGCGTGTTAATGGTTGTGCACATGTTTCCAGCAGTGTTTGTTGGTTTTTTTTCCAGATTTTGGTTTGTGAGTTGAAAACAGTGTTGCCTGTTTTCCTGCCTCACTCAACCTCCCTGTGTTTCTCTGTGGTTGATGTTGGTGGTTTCTATGGCGTTTGGCTCCCCGCGTGCTGTTGTTCCTATACAGCTCCGCCAGCTTCCATTATCGGCCTCCTTCTGACTGTTAACCCCTTAATGGGCCACCAATCTGCGCACTTCCCCTTTTGTCACTGCCATTTTCTCTTTAACCCTTTCACAAACAAAGCTGCCTCCCATCTCTCCTCTCTCTCTCTTTCTCTGAGTCCATTTTCCATCCCGCGTTTCCCTCTTCCTCTTTGTCAGTCTGGGAAAAAGCTTCTTCTTTTTTTTTTTTAGCTGAATCAATTTACCCAAGGGAGCCCAGGGGGTATTAGAAAACTGCAGCACTTAATTTCATTACAAAAAAAAAAGGAAAGGCGAGTGAAACTGTGGCTGGGGGCAGAATTTCTGAGACATAATAGATGTACATGGAGGACAGCTGCGCTTTACTGTAGTACACTATGGTTCACCTACCCGGGAAAGAGATGACGTGCGGTGCAGTAAAGTGCGGCGGGCGTTTGTGCGAGTGTGTTGCACGCTGCCTCGGAGGCCTCGGTGGAGGAATACAAATGTGCTGCTTTTCCGATCCGGCCTCTGTTTCAATTTACCAGAGAAAAATTGGGGTTCAGAGGCAGATAAGAATATTCAATTAGCTGGGGCCCGTGGAAGACGGCGGCGCCAGCCCGAGCGCCGGAGCAGGGTGACATATGGTAAGGGCTCTCTCTTCGAGTGGAGTAGCAAAGAAACCTGATATCGTCTCATTTCATCATGTCACTGTTTCAGTAATCTTCCCGTTGGAATGTCAAACATATACTGTCTGCTTCAGTGGAGGTAATCCCCCCCCCCCTCCTCATTGTGTGAATGTCTCGTCTCTGAGAGGGAAACGGACGATGTGGCGACAGGATGTGGTGATGAGGTGAACCTTTTCACATTATCACAGTTTATTCAGATTCAATTACTGGTGTTTATTCAATTACAGCAAAGAAACCCATCAATGTTATTCTTTTTTATCTTTAACATCGACATATTGTATTGACATTGGCGAAACGCAACAGGATTCCCCTGATTCCCCATCACTCTCGCGTTCCCTCCTTCTCCCGGCCTCTTGCTTCTCCCGTTGGCTTGTTCCCCCCCACCCACCCACCCCCATCATAAATCCCGAGCAGGACGTTTCCAGGCAACTCTCCAGTCAATCTTTACTGAGTTTGTTGCGCTATCGATCTGTCCTATGCTATAGGTTGTCCTGGCTTCTCCCTCCTCTATTGATGTTTTTGCCTTGGGGAGAGAAAGAAACTGCCTCGGCCTAAATTTACGGAGGGCTCGTTTTCAAATGACTTACAATCAGCCCGCGATGAAAATAGAAGTTGTCAGGCGGTGGCATTTATACATTGATGCTGTTGGCTCACTCAGTGCTGAAGGCTGCTTGACCGGCGGGGGAGACGGTGGGATTGCGGTGTGGCTTATGGAGCACTTAAGGGTGATAATCTCTGTGAGAAATATGGGGCCACTCTGGTTCTGTTGGGATGTCAAATAGCCGCCAGGGGAGCCGTCACCTAATGAAGATGGTTTAGGCCTCGGGGTCCACATAGACAAACCTATATTTCAAGCTTCTGTGGAGTCAGTGTGTTTTTGTGTGCGTTTGTGTGCATCTTGTGTCACTGGCCACATCCATGACTGGCTGTTTTGATGAATTAGAGAACGGGCATGTTTACCAGAGGCCTCTTAGGTCATTATATGTACTTGTACTTGTACAGACCCGCTGTGTTACATAATATTACACTGTACTCACCTACACACACACACACACCACTTTACCCTCTTACATCTCTAACACATAACTCTACTTATCTTACACTCCATTATAAAAGTGTACATATTCGTACAAGAGTGCGGCCGCACATGTGAATGGTAGACGGCATGAAGAGGGGTTACAGTGGAGTGTATTACACACACATACATACATACGGTGTAGGGTTTATGGTAGGTAGGAGTAAGGATTTTGATAAATCCAAGGTCAA
Organism: Trinectes maculatus; assembly: GCA_016785345.1. NCBI lineage: Eukaryota > Metazoa > Chordata > Actinopteri > Pleuronectiformes > Achiridae > Trinectes > Trinectes maculatus. The sequence continues at coordinate 19,124 of JAFBJQ010003508.1, forward strand.
TGTTAAACTGATTAATGATTTGATCAGAATCAGTCTGTGCTTTACAGCCCCGATCTACAAATCAGGTTTCTAACAACCCCCTCCTTTCATTTGCTGGAAATTAAAATTGCTCCTAATGAGGCAGGGATGTCCCATAGGGGAAGTAACACCCTCCCACCCCACAGCTTTAGCTCTAACCCCAATCTCCCCAGGACCTAGTTTATAACACACACACTCACACACACACACACGCACTCGCTCACGCTCACACATGGAGTAACCTTGTTGGGTCCTAATTATACAGCATTGTGTCCCTGTTGAACGCAGTGTGTTATTAGGCCTAACGGTAACACGCTCCCACAGGCATGTACCTGTGTCCTTCTGCTCCGCGGAGGTTTTTGTCTCGTTTCCAGCTACTTCTCTAATTGAAGAATAAAATAAAGAGGTAAAGTGACGGACGCTGAGCTGGAAGGCAAAAAGAAAAAAAACACCCTTTATCACTGTAGCTGTTGGATGTGTGAGTATTTACACAATGTTTCTTAAACAAAACGTTTTCTATGATAGTGTTTTTTCCTCCTGTTGTAGCTTGCAACATCTGTAGCAGCAGCTGAATGTAGACCTCTTTTCTTGCTGTTGTGAGATAATGCACTTGTCCCATATTTCCTCTACTTTAAGTCCTTAGCCTCACTAAAGGTTATAACATCCCAGAGGCAGCCCCGAACCTAATTCTTTAAATGCTGTCACAATATATTATGTGTTGGTAATATTGTTGATGTGGATTCTCTTGCTGAGCTGCTGGGGTCTGAATTCTCTCTGTAAGTTGAATTTTCTTACAACTTAGTTAGTTAGTTGTGTGGTCTGGTTGAAAATTCATTATGATTCATCATGGGATGAAGATTCCACATCGGATTCACTGACTGTAATGCGGATATGAGAATATCTGAGAGTATAGAGTTCGGATAAAGGCTTTTCCGTTCCGGATGTGAGACAGCAGCCTGGTTTTCCTCTGCTTTCGCCAGCGCTGAGTAATGATCCACATATTGGTCAGGGGTAGACGGAGGACCCCTGATGCCCGCTGGCCTGTCAGGGAAATGTGACAGCGTCTAGTGTGCAGGGACAAACTGGAGAATATAGCCGGCAGCTCTCAATCACTCCGGGGGCTAACACCCACAGGGAACTGTCTCGCCTCTCCCTCATTTATCTCTTTCACCCCGTCCATCTTTCACGTGCCCTCCGGTTTTGGGACTCTGCCTCGTTTTGATGCTTTTCCTTCTTCTTCTTCTTTTTTTTCCCCTCTCAGCCTTATCGGTATCCATCTGCTGTTAACAAATTTCACACATGCACACGGATCATCCCAAACAATTTCTCCTTGTGCTGGTTCTATGGCTGCACTCTGTCTGTGTCAACATCCGACCTAATCCAACGCCTGGCCGAGGCTCAACTTCTTCAACTAGCTCAAATGTGCACACATCCTCCCACACACACACACACACTCACACACACACACACACATAATTAAACAGACATCCGCATGCACAGACTCTCCCTCACACAGACACATTTGATTTTAAAAATCAGATTTATTTTTAGGGAATATAAGCCTGGAGGACTGCAGCAGGGCAGCCCCATGCACGACTAAAGAATGAGGGTTTTCTATTAGATTTGTGAGGGATGGAGAGTGTGTGCGTGTGTGTGTGTGTGTGTGAGAGAGAGAGAGAGAGAGAGAGAGAGAAAGGGAAAGAGAACCGCGAGGCTGAGTTCCCTTCATTTTAAGTGTTCTGCACTGAGGCTTTTCAATTTTATTATGAAGGATCCATTTCATAGAACCTGGATGCCGCGTGCCATTCAAAATGAAATTGAGCCGTTGGTCTGGTGGACGGTCTGCCTCCCCGTGTCTCCACTGCGAGGGCATCAGGGGACAGCCAGGGCTGCGCTGGCCTGCAATGCCCTTCTGCTGCACTGTTTAGTCGGGGATGCGGGGGAAATGCAAAAAGTGACACTTGGGTAGCTGGCTAAGTGGGCGAGAGCATGGTAAGTGATTGAGTGCTTTGAGATTTTGGAAAGGGATGTGAAGGCTGCAGCAGAAACGGAGAGGAACATGTCAGACTTGTATCTCTTGCAACTTGTTTATTTATCTTTTCTTTTCTTGATATGTCGATATTTTCCCTCTTGTTATGGATCCCTGGTATATACTCACCAGATCTTTACAGGAGGTGTAGAAAAGCAGAGACGCAGTGTGTTAGTGACAAAGAGAGTTGAGGCGAGTGTCGCCGTATTTGGATGTGTCCTGACCTGGTTCAGTGACGAATGATCGCCGGGAAAAGGTAACTAAAGATGAGGATGTAACAGCAGCCCTGTACTCTCTGTGTCCATCATCGATTCTGGTCATCTACCTTACTGGAGCAACACCTCCCAACACTTCTCTTTTTACATCTCAGGCTCCTGCTTTGTCCCATGGATGTCACAACACTGCTATATTACTCTGATTTATCTTTGCGTAATTAGTCACTGGAAACCTCATTACACCGGTACATTTTGTATCTCGTTTTTCACCTTTTAGGTTTGGAAATATCCAAAAATGGAAAACCGTCAAGTGTTATAAATGCACGCAGCTCGGCGTATAGTGAAATTAAAGAATAAAATGAAATGGTGTGATTGCGCTCAAAACGCCGAGCTATGAGCTAACTTTAGAAGATACTATAAATAAACAGATTTTTACACAACTACAGAAGATGAAGTGAGAGCCTGATCACAGCTGATGGCTTTAACGTCAGCTCTGGTGGTAGAACGGCTACCAACTGTATTAACTGACAGTTTTTTTGAAGGTTTTTAACCCTCTAGGCAACACTAGCAAACAGTAAAAAAAAACAAAACAGTTATACAAATTACCCAAAACAATAATAAGCAGCCTTTTCTGTAAATGTGCACAACCCTTGAGGTAGTTGTCTTGGATTTCTTCTCAGATATTATTACCGATGTCCAATATTTGCATATCAAGCATCTCCGAAGTTTCACCGAGACTAAAAATACTTCAGAGTTATTTACTTCCCACACAAAGGCAAGAAAATCTCTTTGAGATCTCTTTGACTGACGCGACGCTGCCACACTCAAAACCAAAGGAATAATGATAGTTTTTAGCTGCTCAGTCAGATGTGGTCCCAACACATTTCACAAAGTCTGAAGGGCTGATGCACAACAGACACATTCATCACAACTCGTTAAGGTTGTTACATTCATCAGCTCTTACACTTGGATGATTGTTGTTGGACTCCTAATCTTGTTATAGTGTCACAGATCAGTCACCATTGTTTATATATGTTTGTTGAATTAAAATCAAATTAGCAATATCCTGTGTTTATTTTTAACCACTACTGGCAAATGAGTGTCTTTTGTACAGTATTTCCTGTCATTCAAATGAAAAGTTCACTCGCGGCGCACACTTCACGTCTTCAAAAGTGTCACGGGGTCCTAATGGCACAGATTAAAAAGCAATTTAACACAGAAAAGGGGATTAGAAACACTATGGGCTGCACTAATCCTTAACCTTTAGTCCTGTTCTCATGGAGCCACAATATGTGCAAGACGATGGTATCACAGGACCGGAGTTAGTAAATTTCCATTAGGGCCCTTCTTTATTCCCACCAGCACTTTTAAAGGCATTAGGCATGCTTTGACAAGGCTAATAAAAAAAAGAGCCGGCAGTGCCGACTTGTTTCGAGAAAAGCACTGTTCCATGTGAAGTTTTCATAACACATTATGATAATCTGCTGGAGGCTCTGAAGGGCAGGGGATAGACAGGCAGATAGACAGGCAGATAGATGCTCGTGGGGTGACTGATCCACGTCCTCTGCAAGGTTTGAACATTGTCTGTCTGTGTAACTGGGACAGAAACTCCCTCCCATCTGCCAGGAAGAGCAGAAACAATCGAGGAGTTGTTGTTGTTGTTGTTTTTTTAACAATCTGACTTGAATCCACTAGTTCAATTAATTGCAGAGAAATGGTCACTGCACGTGTTCCTTGAATTGTTGACCTTCACCTTAACAGACGTAGGATTTACAGTATTCAGCAGCCTTTGAGTTCCAAAGTAGACGGTTCCCCTTCCACTTCAAATCGTGAGTATCTCATATCTGGTCTCTGTGGAACGCCGGATGAAAGAAGTTCTGCTCTCTCTTCTTGGTCCCTCGCTTTTGGGAAGCCCACTGCTCAGCTCGGCAGGGGCAAAGTGTTTCTCTGACGAGGAGGCAGGATAACGCTGATCATTAATCATTTATGTCTGAATTTGTGCTGCGCAAAGATTCAATTTTCTGCACTCTGCAGGGTCTTCTATTGGTTATAGGGTTTTATTTATACTTGAAAGCCTATTCATTATTTATTTGTGTTCAAGCCATCTGGTTTTGATCCCATTTTCTGGACGGTGGTAAATGGACTGTCCTATAATGGGGAGGTATTCACTCACACACTGTAGCTCACTGTAAAAACGTGAATACAGGGGGTCCTCGAGTAACGACAGAGATCCGTTCCTGAGAATGTGTCGTAACCGAATTTCGATGTAAGTCGGAACATACATTCATATGTAAGGTAGATACTAAGTTGTGCCACTAGATGTCGCTATAACACCACGCTAAAATAAGAGTTTACGGTGGTGAATTGCCTTTTGTCCCTCTTGACACACCGTAGGGGTTGATATCATGAGTGTAATGAGCATTTCCTTTAGATTTCTGTTATCAACCATGTAGACCCTATGTTGTGAATAAACCTACGGTATTGCCACGATCCCGAACCCATCTGTGTCCGTGTGCATCTCCTTACCGGCTGCCGCTGCACCCCCATTCCCCCCAGTAGCCTAGCTGTGCTGTGGAGGTGTTGGAGAGCCGGAACCAACTAGTTCCCGTGCAAAGTCTGTACATATTTACGGGGCAAACCGCTTGAGCCGAAACAAGGAAGTTCATGGGAGATGTGTCGTAACCACGAAAACGTCGTATCTCGAGACCGTCGTAACACGAGGACCCCCTGTATCATATATTTTATACAATAGGCACACTGAATTTATATGATTTACATATGTATAATACATAAAATCATTTAATATAATTTTCTAATTGACAGAGATAGAGAGAGAGGGAACGAGGGAGAGAGGGAGAAACAGGCAACCACCCAGTGTATCAGACCTTGAGCATTTGGGCCTTTGATCGAAGATCTGTTGATATTCTGAGTTCATACAGTATGTTGGCCACGTGTCCTGCTGAGCGCTAAATCTGTTTGCTTTTATAACCAAAATTGTTTTGCAAGATCCTTCCCTCTCTTCGCCCTCTCCAGAGCCACAGAGATAAAACTCCCACATCGATGCTCTATTTAAAGTCCATCTGTGTGTTTGTCTCTTCAACCGACCGTTGAGTTTCTACAACCCTTTTGTTGTGGTAGTATTTATCGCCCCTCTTTCTGTTCGTGCGTGCTCGTGCACAGTACAGTGGGTCGGTGTGGTAATCTATAGGATGATTTATGGGGTTTTAAGAAAGTCAATAGGATTGTCTGTGTCTGTTTCTGAGTTGGGTTCAGTCCATTCATCAAGCTGACCTCTGCTGAAATGGAAATGACCTCCCATTTCAGAGTGGCACATGGATGGGAGGTCACGGCAGACAGGTACCGTGTGCTGGGGATGGCCACATCACGCAGCAGACACTAGAGGATCTGCCTAGATTTTCTCGGTCCTGAAGGAGGAAATCACGTTAAGTGTCAGCGAGCACTGGGACTGAAAAATCCTTGAACCTCTGGCAGGTGGATTAATTGGTTTACTCGATGTTATTTCACCAGGGACTTCTCAAAACAATTTCAGACATTAGAATGTCTCGCGAACATGTCGCCGACCCAAAGGGCAAAGCAATCTAGTTGATAGCTAAAAATACATTCTGTAATATGGACCAACGAAGGACAGAGTCATGGTGAGCAGCTCTCACTCTCATCACACCGACAATTATGAATGATATTTCCACTTGTTGTTTTTGTCATTTGTTTGTCGGCGTTGTTATTATAATAACAGCCCTATGATCGTAAGCCTGCTGCAAATTGGCATTTTTACATCATGGTTGTTAAATTGATTGATCAAACGGCCTTTTACCAACATAGATGGGGGGAAGCTTGAGTAGTTCAGGTTCTCATTTCCTAGATCTATGGCCCTCGTGTACACACACACTCCAACACATGCACGCAGGAACTGCATTAGCATCCAGCTGGACTATTTATCACCAGTACGGCTCACGGTGGTGGCCCTGCTAATGCTAGCCTTGCCTTTTCTGCACCTACTATTAAATGGAGAGTCCCCCTGTTAGTGCTGGGCTTTGATTAATTGGTAGTGTGGATGGTGGTGCACAGCGTCCATAGATAATATAAGGCTGCACCTACACCTGCAGCTTCATTGTTTAGCAACATCCTGACTGTTCGTGTGTGAAATCCCATTATTTGGTCTCACATAGACTTTTAAACTAGGTATGAGTGTGTGTGTGTGTGTGTGTGTGTTCTACTGTGTTGTGATGATGATGACCTTTTTTTTTGTAAACGTATCTAAATGTATGGAAATAGTCATTTGAGGATATTTATGCTACTCATTTTCCTTTTCAAAACCTATCACAGAAGAAAAGCTAATCGAGTTACAATGAATACACTCAGCATTCACTTTTACCCATCTTGCTTTACTACCTGATTTCACCTTGTTGCTAAGCACTGACTCTAAAACCCATCACTATTGGCATCTGCTGAGGCAAAATTTAGAAAGAGGTAAAATGCACAGTGACATGCAATACAATTAATCATTTATATTTTTTTGTAACTATATAAGATTGCAATGTGCATTGTAATAAAATATATTGATTGTTTATGTCTGTTTTTAATCTTTCCTTTCTCTGTCTTTCTCACTGTAGGAATCCTCATACTCATTTGCACTGAAATGCCTTATCAGCCTTTCCACTGTTATATTGCTTGGTCTTATAATAATGTACCATGCCCGGGAAATCCAGGTGAGTCCACCTCAGGAAAAATAACTTCATTCTAATATTTTTACTAGCACCTTTTGGGATCTTTGAAATAATGGTAATAAGTAAGTAGTATATTTTTTAGTATTTTATATAAAATGTATTTATATATGTATTTAAATGTATTTCAATCAAATGTATTTTGTATTTAGTATATTTTAGTATGACACATAGGTACGATTGTGAGTAATTGGTGTTGTTTTTCTTTCAGCTGTTTATGGTCGACAATGGTGCGGACGATTGGAGGATAGCCATGACTTATGAGCGGATCTTCTTCATTGTGTTAGAGCTCCTAGTTTGTGCCATCCATCCCATCCCAGGCCAGTACGTGTTCACCTGGACGGCGCGGTTGGCCTTTATCTACACGACGTCGGTGGCCGACGCTGACGTGGACATCATCCTCTCCATCCCCATGTTCCTACGACTCTACCTTATCGGCAGGGTCATGCTACTCCACAGCAAGCTGTTCACGGACGCTTCGTCCCGCAGCATTGGCGCCCTCAACAAGATCAACTTCAACACACGCTTTGTCATGAAGACCCTCATGACCATCTGTCCATAGTATTTTATATAAAATGTATTTATATATGTATTTAAATGTATTTCAATCAAATGTATTTTGTATTTAGTATATTTTAGTATGACACATAGGTATGATTGTGAGTAATTGGTGATGTTTTTCTTTCAGCTGTTTATGGTCGACAATGGTGCGGACGATTGGAGGATAGCCATGACTTATGAGCGGATCTTCTTCATTGTGTTAGAGCTCCTAGTTTGTGCCATCCATCCCATCCCAGGCCAGTACGTGTTCACCTGGACGGCGCGGTTGGCCTTTATCTACACGACGTCGGTGGCCGACGCTGACGTGGACATCATCCTCTCCATCCCCATGTTCCTACGACTCTACCTTATCGGCAGGGTCATGCTACTCCACAGCAAGCTGTTCACGGACGCTTCGTCCCGCAGCATTGGCGCCCTCAACAAGATCAACTTCAACACACGCTTTGTCATGAAGACCCTCATGACCATCTGTCCAGGAACTGTTCTGCTGGTGTTCAGTATATCCTCCTGGATCATTGCTGCATGGACTGTACGCGTCTGTGAGAGGTAAACACAGGGTTGTCAATACTGGCCAAATAATGGACGACTTGCAAAGCTAAATGGCTGATGCAAATTGTGGATTACTAGACACCCTTTCTTCTTTCTTCACTTTCGTCACTGTTTTGTCCCACCCCTCTCAGTGTAACTTGTTTTCCGTCGCTCATCTGCACTGGTCCACAGAAATGTTTGAAATCCTTAGAATAGGTAAATGTTAAACTGTTCATGCGCACAGGAAGACATATACCATATACAGCCGCCACTGGAATAAGTGCTTAAACACACCGTATCATTAGCTCAGTGATTGCTCCGCGATTCCCTTCTCCTTGTTTTTATTGCTATTTCAGATGGCTTGTCCATAATTCATGAGTGTCTAATTGTATGTTTGCTGAGTGGTTTGTTTTTGTAATGCAGAGCAGCCCCCAGGATCCCCTAACCCGTTTTCTGCCCAAAACTGCGCGTCGGGCTTCGTCTCAAGGGGGCAGCAATGATTCTCACTGAAAATGAAAGAGGCAGGGAGAAATGAAACGCCATTTTTCTGTCTTGTTTTGCATATGCGTAGGGAAATAATTCATTAATGCCAACTTTGATGGTTAAAGTCATTTTTGCATAGATGAAGAGGAAAGAGGACTTAGGGCGGGAGAGTGGAAGATCCATTGCAGCAATTTCTGTCCGACCAGTTACGCCACAGTACATGTGCTGCACTGCACTGTAAAAGTTAAGCCTCAGCTCAGAGAAGGGCTTTGTTCTCAGCCTCTCATTCAGGACCTGACTTCACATTCTCAGTGTCCTCCTGCAGCTCGCTCCGCCTGCTTTTACTAAGCACCCAACCCTTCCTCTTAACTACCCCTCTCCCACTCCCCCCATGTTAACCCTTATCACTAACCAACACCCCTCGCACGTACGACCCTGGATCCCTCAGACCCTCAGCACCACCAGCTGTTGGCTATTGGGTTTAAGCAAATCAGTTGATCTTTGACACCGGCTCCAGTGTAACACAGAGACAGGCAGGTGTAGAAGACATCAGAGTTCATCCTGAGCTTGATATTTGCAGGTTATCGTTTTGTCGTTTTCTTGTTTTGGCCATTGAGTTGCTTGGAACAACACAATGGCCATTATTAGTATTCAGGAACGTAATTGGGGGGTGGGGGGCACAGGGGACGTGTCCTCTGCACTTTTTCAAAGGGCCGTTTTGGTCCCCTGCAGTTTTTACCGTCCAACAACAATGTTACGTGCCCCCCCACCTCTGAAATCAAAATTTCGTCACTGTACTTGTTCTATGAGGTCTAGTTCATAATTGCTACTCACTTTGACTCTCTTTGACTTTGGACGGGAATTATCCCAAATTGACCAAACATTGAAATTATTGCTATCAACTTTCAACTTTATTGCCTCGTTTTATAAGACAGGAAGTACATGTGGTTTACACGAGAAAAAAAACCTACCACACACACTAACTCTTCAATAAGCTGGTGTCTGTTAGGAAATATAGATTTAAACAGAATTTCGGACAGAGCCTTGGTTTGCTCGCACACACACATTCTCACATTCTGTGACGCACACTGTCCACGAGCACTGCATGCTGTTCGTCCCTTTGTGTCAGTTTCAGAACAACATATGTTCAGCTGGGTGGATTTGCGTCTTTGCGTTTGTCTATGTTTGCTACTACGGATAGGTGCAAGCATGCACATGTGAGTGTGTGTGTGTGCGTGCATGTGTGTGTGTGTGCGTGTGTTTGTATAATGTTTTGTTGTACTTTCTATTTCCCCCAATATGCTGCTCCATAGGGATACCATGTGAGTCCTCGTTCTCTAGCCGTGGGAAAAATCAACTTACCATTTTGCACCGAGCTGGCGCCACTGCTGTCCTGAATGGAGTTTGGGGGATGGGAGGTGGGGGGGGGTGGGGAGCTGGGCAGGCCCCCTAAAACAATTAACCAATGATCCTTTCCAAACTCAGTATGTGGCAGGAAGATTAGGTAGGCCGTCCAGTTGGCATGAAAGTGGCACCATTCATATGCTAAGAAAGGAGGCGATAAGAGAACAGCAGAGACCAGTGGTTTGAGCAGCACTTTGAAGCAAGCGTCTCTTTGCTATGTGTTGTGTGTTAGGCTGGTAGGGAGCGCTGGAGGAGGAGGAGGACGAGGAGGAAATCAGTGCTAAAATGGAGCAGCTCCTTCAAGTCACCTTCACGTGTCTGCCACAGGGCAATTTGTCTCTTCTCATTCTCTCTCTCCCTCTCTCTCTCTCTCTCTTCCTCCCTCCTTATGCAATTGTTATAGATCTCGCTTTCACAAAAAGTCCTTTTAACAGCAACTCCAAAGATTTGCCGAGGAGCAAAAGCCTCTCTCTTCTCTGTGTTCACACATTACCATCCCATCATGTGTCTCCCCTCGCAAAACGGATAGAAGAGCTCTGTAGTGGTTTTCCCACAGACTTCTGTTGCTTCGGCTGCAATGATTTCGCTCCAGACACTGTATCCTATAGCCGAGGGTTAGGGGTTAGGGCCGAGTGTCGATGGTGAGGATAAATGTCAAGTCTTGTTTGTGTATTAGTTCATGTAATTTTGGTCTGGGCTGTGTGTAGCAATGTAGCACAGCATGATTTGGTGGCCAACTATACACCCAAGTATATCACTGGTATGACACAGTTCAAAGCTGGGCAGGTAAATGAGGGCATTGCTTTTCCATTGTTGTACACTTTCTTAAATGGAGACAGTGTCAGAGACAGAGGGAGTGTGTTCTGCGCTAAAAGCAGTGTCTCCAGTTTCTGCTTCTTCCATGAACCGAATGTCCTCATGCCCAATCGTCCCTTCCTCTCATAAGCATGGAAACAGCATGTCGGTTTCCATGTTTACGGATCAACCCCATCATTTCAAGTCGAAACAAAAGGGGGGGTTAATAAAAAAAAGAGGCGCTTGTTTCCCAAAGTGCTGTGTGTGACTATAAATGCGCCGTTACATTGTCACATAGACCACGTCCCCGAGCCAATCAAAGGGCGGCACAATGTGAGATTGGACGAGCATGGAGACCACCTGGACACTAGATAGGGGGAATGAAAGATACACAATCAGGGGAACAGAGAGGAATGGAGGGGTGGAGGGAGGATGGAGTTGGAAGAAGTGCTAATGTAACAGTGAATGGATTTGCTGTTGGGCCCCTTTCCCTACTTTCTCGACACAGTCCATCTTCATGGCTAACCAACCTTACCTGAAAACTAAGCTCCTAAACTAAGCTCTTCTGGCTTCTCCCTCACGATCCTAAGGGCCCCTCCCTCTCTCTCTGACCCCTGACCTGATCGTTTGCAGATCTGTACCCATCTAACGTGGCATGCCTTACAGTTTTTCCTCATCTCTCCCTAGTCGGATTCCCTGTCCCTTTGCCTTCCCTTAAGAACTTAGTTACACACTTGCGTGCATGTCTTGCCTGCCTCCCTGGAATCTCAGCGAGGAATAAACACCAGTGCGACTTAAACTATCTTACATCAACCACAGGTTTACATTACATATTCAGGGTCGATTTTACAGCTTTACAAATCAGACTTGTGTTGATGTTGCTTTTAGTTTTCAAAATTCAGATTTATAATGTAATACAAGAACATCAAAGTCTGGCTGGCAACAGCAAACACCTCTTTGAATCTACTAGGATTGCAGAACAAACACTCACCGGAAAATTGAAAACAAATATGACCCGAAGTCTGAACCCCAAAGCTGCATACGTGTAGTGCCATATTCACTGTCAGACTTTATACCATCCGAATCAGCCACAAGATTAGCTTTGAGCATCTCTTACACAAAGATGAATGTACCTCTTGCAAATTGCTGCACCTTCAAGTGCAGATGGATTCTCTCTGCTTTGATGACTTGATCCGATAATGTGACTTTAAACCATGCACGCTCTGCAGGCATAGTATTGATTGCTGCCAATGGCAAAGTCATACACGGAGTACACAATGCGGGTTTGCATAACAAGGTATGCGAAAGAAAATGCTCCAAGATATGATCAGTATACATACGGAAGATCATGAGCTGCAGCAGTTCAGTTCTTTACATTAAAGACTGAGTAAAAGTAGTTGTATTAGTAAAAGTAGACATAAAATATGGTTCCCGGGAATACATTCAGTTTCAGGAGTAATGCTTTTTGAGTATTACTACCAGTTAAATAAGAATAATAATTCTTATGTAGCTGTTTGCTGGTAGTTGGGTACTCACGTTTATTTACTTGTATGATGTTGGAACATTTTCTGAGGTAGTGTGTTTTAAATGTTGGCTTTACCATTTCGTTGAGCTAATATGTGCAACCTTAACGTCCTCAAATGTCGCAAAATGTTCTGGGAGTTGGGAAATACACAGATCATGTAATAGTAGTGAGATTCGGGAATACCAGGAACATGAAATAAAATGGCAGTGGAGGGTGGCGCTGTGGTGATAACTAAAATGTCCCCTGAAGACTAGAGAGTTCTAAGCAAGGAAAATACTATGACTGCTGGCATATATATATATATATATATATATATATATATATATATATATATAGAGAGAGAGAGAGAGAGAGAGAGAGAGAGAGAGAGAGAGAGAGAGAGAGAGAGCACACCTTCACCTTCAGCTTTGGCAGGAGCACAGGTCTGTTTACGTTTGTCTTTCGTGTTGAGAGTGGCAGGGACAGGGAGAGTCTTAGTTCCGAGTGTCTCCGGTCTGATTCAGTGGAACATCTGAAACAGAATACTTGCTGTCTGAGAACAACACTGCAGACTTGAAACATAAGATTCTAAGGACTTAGTGGATGACACTTCCTGTGTGGTGGCTTTGTACCTCAGGAAGAACAGGTTTAAGAAACGGTCTGACTGAAATGTCCTGAAAATTAAACGCAGCAGTGGCTCATGTTGGTTGGCATCATCTTTTTTAATAGAATGACTTGCAGGTAATCTCGCTCGTCGTGTGGTGCTTTGGACGACAGGCTGGTCAGAGAGTAACAAACGCACACTCCATCATTTCTTGCAACTGAGGCCCGAAAGCCTGCCTAGCTGCCAAAACTGCAAGTCAGCAAATTAGAGCTGCGCTTTGCTTCTGGTTTCACATCTTGGTTGGTCGACTGCAATACATTTAAAGTGCAATCATATTGCTGTTGGTAAAACCATTGAGTTCCTGGCAACAAATATACACTTGTATACTTATTGACGCAACAGGCCTCTTTTTTTTGGTTTATATTGGGTGTTAATTGGCTATTGCAGTTACAGCACAGCTTGTGAGACTGCCAATCCCACATGTTTGATGTTCATAGGTGGGGTCACTGTGACATTGAGCACCTCGAGTGGTCAAGTGTGTTTTAAGAATTCATTTCATTTGAAAACTTGGGCATGAAGCCAAGAAATGAAGATGGCTGCAGATATAATTTGTATATATCATTTGCACTTGCAGTAAATGGAAAACAAATACGATGAATGGTGACCAAAAAGTTGGTGTTTCTCCAAGTCGATTTTTCCCAATCTACCATGAGCATAGTGTGGTGTTTTATATATTTATATTTATATTTATATTTATATTTATATTTATATTTATATTTATATTTATATTTATATTTATATATTTATATATATGGTAATGCTAATGGTAATGTTAGCATTACATAATATAGTATTTTATTTGATTAAGTAATGCGCACTGATTTAACACGATGAAACTAAGTTGGAAGTTTATTTTCTTGGCAACGTTATAAAATGTCCATTAATCTTATATGTGCACAGTCCACTTTGAATGTGCTGCTGCTTGCTTGCTTGCCTGCTTGCTTTGTATAATGGCTGCGCTGTAAAAACAATGTTAGCTTTGCACCTTTTTTTTTTTAATTAGGTCATCATCACTCACATCATCACTGACTTTAATCTGCTCATGTTTACGGCGACTAACACACTCCCTGAGGAGCACTGCAACACATTTGTCCCCGAGTTATCTCACTCAGTGCTGAGATTCGTTTATTTCAACGAGACCTGCGCCCCACATTTTTGGAATTTGTTTTTGTTGGCGTGAAACCTGAATGCGAGGTGATGAGGAAAAGTGCTGTTTAATTTGTGCAGAAGCGTCCTTTGAATATGGAGGAAGTCATATGACCAGCGGAGGAGCGGAAAGCCCAATCAGACTCTTGGAGCAAGTTGTTAATAGAGATGTTGGTTTAGAATCAGTTTTTCTTTTGTTTTGTTTTTTCTTGTTTCCACAAGAACAACAGGTGAATAATCTGAGTCCACCAAACACTTTACTAACATTAGCCTCTTTGCTGTCAGTTGATCAACTTTCTTCTGAAGTCGCACAATGTGCTTTATTATCCCCACACTGAAGCACGACATCTTTTTAGCGATTTCACAAATTCCATATATGTGAGGTGAATCTTTAAAAATAACTGCTGAGAAAAAAGCAACACTTGATACTGAAAGTAATTATGTTGCATTCGTTGTTATTAATGACCAAGCACCACATGTATGAAGAACAAGCTTAGTTCTTAAATTGGAAATATTGTTTTCAATCGAATGCTTAAAAATACTCTTGGTAGGTATGTGTGCGTGCGCGTGTGTGTTTGCGTATTAGCAGAGGGTATTAGTACTTTGGATCCATCATCAGTACCATTCCGCTTGTTTGTTTGTTCAGGGGTTGTGTTGTTGTATTATGACCTCACCTGTACACGGTGTCAGCTAAAAAAATTTAAATTCCCGGGAAACGCCACACTCAGGGTTTGACACTCTCCTGATGTGCAGGGCTGTGTTGACTGACACTGAAGCAAACGTAAAGCATCCACTCGGACCTGTTGCTGTTGCTGTTGACAACAACCTGTTGAGGTGCAGTTTTAGTTGTGGAGACGTTGCCTTATTTGTCTTTGTCTTTGTGCCGTGTGGTGCACGCTGTGGTAATATAAACCACCCGAGCAGGGAAGTTGCAGAGCTCATTTAGAGGTAAATTGCAGTATTATTTTATACGGCAGGAGATCAATCATGTCATTCCTGAAATCTTTGACCATGGAAGCGAAGGCAGCGTGATGCTTTCACTGCAGCGTGTCTGTCAGAGAGAAATGAACAGTGGGGGATAAAGCTGTCTGCTCGAGACACTATATACAGTACCTCTTGTCCTAGATTAGGTTGGAAGTGGTGCCAGCTCTTCTCCATGCTATTCCAAAACTTGACACGGTATATTGAGAGCCTTAAAATGCTATTGATTACAGCCCACCCCCCCACACTCCCCCACCCCCTGTATCCTGCTCCTTAGAGAATTATCAAAATTTGTGCTTTGAAAAACTATGGCTATATTCACCATTATAAAAACAGATCACAAAACATAAAAAATTCTCGAAAATACTTCATTAAAAAAAAAGAAGAAGAATTCTGCCTTAGGGTTAGAGATGAGTCAATACTTTACCGTGCTGAAAGTCGCAGCACATTCCCACCTGCCTCGAAGATGTGACTCCCTCTCCGGACGTCTGCATGACAAGACGAGTGAAATGAACATAGCAGTCACTTGTAATTACAATATTTAGCCAGCTGATCAAGTTTAGCCCCCTGGCAGCTATCACAGGGCAGCTGCTGATGTGTTGGGACGCAGGTAAAAGAGACAGGGGTGTCAAATTTAATGAGCTTCTTCCTTTGTTACTCATTCACTTCTGCCCCTCTGTTCAAAAACGTCTGAGAAGACATCCGGTCCCCTTCCACCTGCTTAAACTACCTCACAGTGTTTGTCAGAGGGGGTCCTCGCCCCTCGAAGCGGACCCCGGGTTTGCCCTTTGCTCCCCCGCTCTCAATATACTGGCTCTGGAGCATGCAGGTTGCAGATATGTTGATTCCTGCATGGTGTCGCACAGACTGCTTCTCTGCATGTCACCGAAGAAAAGCTCGACTCTCACAGACAGCACACTTTTTCTGAGGGGAAAAGACGTGGTCATAGTTATTTTTCACCCTTACTTCAAGCATGTATAGAAATTCTTTTAAAAAAAAAGGCTGAGGGCATGATTGGTTGGAAAACAATGAGCTGTCTTAGAGGAGAAAGAGAAGCAGGTATTAAAATGAGGGTTTTTTTGTTTTGTTTTTTTCTGTTGGGCAGAAAAACTTAAGAAATTGGCTCCAAGTATCTGTACATGTGCACTAATTAGAGGTGATTGCTCAAGCCATTTTGAGTCCACATGCTGGGTCACTGCAGGATAGTTCATGGTCGCTAACAATTCATGATTGGCCCAGTGAGAACCCCCCTTTAAAAAAAAAAAGCCTGAGCAAAAAAAAGATCAGAAATGATGCTCCATCTCTCCATCTCTGTCTCGTCAGAGCCACGTCTCTAAGACGTTGTCTCAAAGTTTGACTTTAAACTCCAAAATTAGACCTCATCAGATCTCCTCGCAGACAGCCCATTGGGAATAATCAGGCGAGTGGAATGAGGTTGGGTGGATGAGACAGATTTGTCTCCGTAATGGAGTTTTGTCTCGCTGCAAAAGGTATGGGAATGTCATCATCAATCCGGCTTTGTGCACTGTGTGTTTTTTTATAGAAATGTTGGCTTTTGGACCGACAATTCAAGCATGGCTGTCAGCTATTTTCAGCAAACAACATGTTTGAAGTGATGATTTGCATTGTCAGACCTTTTTTTGGGGGGGTGAGGGGGGGGCATTGTAAACTCTTCAACAACAAGCCAATTTTCAGTTTGATCTAATGCAGCCATATGTGCATTTTTGTCATTACATTTGCTGGGTTGTCATGTTTCAATCAGATCTGACCTGCGGTACCCGTTTAACCGTCACTTACAGCGGAAGTGAAACGTTTCTGAAATTCTAATTCTATGCTAATAGAACATGTGAACATGAGACACATGGTCAGTGGTTTTTTTTTCGTCCTCAGTTTGAAATCATCTCATCAAATTCTTAAAGAAATGCCCACATTTCAGTTTAGATTTCCTCCCATTCATTCAACATATTTCTCCATTAAACTGTGGTAATTAGAAAGGACTTTAAAATAAGGAACTATAGCCATGGGATAATGTTTCAAATAAATTAATGTGGATCCTGTTTTCAGAGTTCAGTCACCAAACTGTCCTAAAAAGACAGGTGTAACACTCGCTCCATGATTTCTTCCCCCTTGATCTTCACCACCTCCACCTCGTCCACCTGCGCGTTTGGTTCACACAGCACCGCATCATTCCCCAGCATGTTCACGCTCAGCCAAATGTGTGCAGGTCTCCTGACTGCGTTTCCCCTACTTCTGCTTATCTGCATCACCTCAGGTATCATGACAAACAGGAAGTGACCAGTAACTTCCTGGGAGCCATGTGGCTCATCTCGATTACCTTCCTCTCCATTGGCTACGGCGACATGGTACCACACACGTACTGTGGCAAAGGCGTGTGTCTGCTTACAGGGATTATGGTAGGTGCCATGACGTTTGGTGCATTTTTGTCATTACATTTGCTGGGTTGTCATGTTTCAATCAGATCTGACCTGCGGTACCCGTTTAACCGTCACTTACAGCGGGAGTGAAACTTTTCTGAAATTCTAATTCTATGCTAATAGAACATGTGAACATGAGACACATGGTCAGTGGTTTTTTTTTCGTCCTCAGTTTGAAATCATCTCATCAAATTCTTAAAGAAATGCCCACATTTCAGTTTAGATTTCCTCCCATTCATTCAACATATTCCTCCATTAAACTGTGGTAATTAGAAAGGACTTTAAAATAAGGAAATATAGCCATGGGATAATGTTTCAAATAAATTAATGTGGATCCTGTTTTGAGAGTTTAGTCACCAAACTGTCCTAAAAACACAGGTGTAACACTCACTCCATGATTTCTTCCCCCTTGATCTTCACCACCTCCACCTCGTCCACCTGCGCGTTTGGTTCACACAGCACCGCATCATTCCCCAGCATGTTCACGTTCAGCCAAATGTGTGCAGGTCTCCTGACTGCGTTTCCCCTACTTCTGCTTATCTGCATCACCTCAGGTATCATGACAAACAGGAAGTGACCAGTAACTTCCTGGGAGCCATGTGGCTCATCTCGATTACCTTCCTCTCCATTGGCTACGGCGACATGGTACCACACACGTACTGTGGCAAAGGCGTGTGTCTGCTTACAGGGATTATGGTAGGTGCCATGACGTTTGATAAGATTGTCCAAAAAAAAGGGATTTTAATTTCGTTTAATAATTAATGCATAAAGTATGTGTGTTGGTTTGACCGTGTCTTTGTGCCACAGGGAGCTGGTTGCACTGCTCTGGTGGTTGCAGTGGTGGCCAGGAAGCTCGAGCTGACCAAGGCTGAGAAACACGTCCATAACTTCATGATGGACACACAGCTCTGCAAACGAGTGAGTCGCTGCATGTTACTTCATTTCGAGGAAACGTCTGCACACAGATACTGAGTATGTGGTAAAAACGTCAGCCAAAGAGGGAGCCGATTGCTTTATTATTATTTATTTTTAAATTGATCTTATTCATATTACATTGTCAGAACTGCAAACTTAAGAAACAGAGTTTCAGTTTTGTTTTGTTTTTTAATTTCTTACTATCTTTCTTATGTTGCTGGGTTGCATTGTCCCTAACTGGCGCTCTCACCATCGTTACACACAGGTAAAGAACACAGCTGCCAATGTACTTAGGGAAACATGGCTCATCTACAAACACACCAAGCTGGTCAAAAAGATAGATCACGCCAAGGTGCGGAAACACCAGCGCAAGTTTCTCCAAGCCATTCACCAGTAAGTCCAGTACTGCGTTTGTCTCGTGTCAATGCGATGCAAGATTCTTGACTGAAATGTGCATTTGAAAGCTTAGTGAGTCCTTCATCACCGACCAGTAAGGTGGGATTTCTAAAAACTAAAACTTTATTGAATTATTTCAAAATATCTAAAATAGATTTTCAGGCTATGTGATATTTAATGTTATTTGAGGTATAAAAATATTCTGTATTATGGATAGATGTGTGTTGCAGTTACACTGATGAAATGTAGCAGTAGCTGGGGTTGAATCACCACTAGTGTTTGTTACTATGTCCTCCGACAGTACCGTTTCCTTTGATTGTGTTGCTCACACACGTAAGCCCCCCACACACGTGCACACACATACAATGCAATCTAGTGTGATGGTCCTCCCTGTCCCCCTCCCCGTCTCCCCCTCCCTCCGACCCCCCTTTTACCCTGTGCTTACGGTGACAAGTGTAACGGTTTCACTCGTTTCGTGAATGTTGTGGGGTTAAAACTCTGTCCTGTGTTTTGTCTTTGTTTTGCTCTATCACCGCAGAGCTCAGAAGTAAGTTGAGTCTTCTATGTATCCTCCTCCTACTGTTTCCTCAGCATCCTCCCACTCCTCCTCCTCCTCCTCCTCCTCTCTCCATGTCTGCGTTTGACATGCATGAAAAAAAGCGTTTGTTTGGTTTCTTTTTTTTTCCCTCAAAAAGAAAAAAAGTAAAGCTAAAAATGCCGGTTGCCGAATTTGTTTTTGGTTTTTCTTTACTTCAGTGTTCCATTTATTACCCTCTCCGTCTCATCCCCCCCGCCCCCCCCTTGAATGGAATGACACCAAAAAAAAACAAGCATCAACATTTTGCCACCGGTGTGGATAGTGGAGGGTTGTCTGGCGAGAACGTGTGAAAGAAAAAGCATCTTGCGCAGAATGAGCTTGGCGCTTTGTTGGCCTGGTCACAGGTTCATAATCATCTACAATGCACTGTATAATGTTGCCCATGATTAATATAGCCGCTCCGGAGGCTATATTAACCTGCATCAGCAGAACTCATCCTGCACTCCTGATGGTTTTGTGATGACGTGAACGCACACTGTAACGTACTGTGATTCTAATGACTTTGAAATGTTTGCTATTGTTTTAACGTTGATTTTATTTATTTTTTTTCTTCTGTTAGATCGGACGACAACGCTCGCACATGACATTGTTGACATGACACAGCGTTTAGACGGGGGGGGGGGGGGGGTTCTAGGGGGGGGGGTTGTCTAGTGCGACCGTACTTGTAATCTGTTACACTAATAATTGTCCCAGATCCTCACAACTAGAACGAATAACAACGGCAAGCAAATACACATAGGAGGTGAACCGGTTTCCCACAAAGAGAGAGACACAGGCGAACGCTCTCTCTCTCTCTCTCTCTCTCTCTCTCTCTCTCTCTCTCTGCTCTGATATACTGATTTGCACATGAATAAATGCCCTTGAATGTCATCCTGTCTCGTAATTTGCCGAACAGGGAAATTCTTCCTCTCACACGTCCAGATGATGGCTGTGTGATGCCAACGCTAACAATGCCACATTATTCACATCAGCGTTGCACTGCCATAATGTATTTGATTAGAGATAAGGAGGCACAATGTTGAGGCACCACATAATACAGTGCGTCCAATGTATCAGTGCGCGAGTTATCTGAAATGCCTATGTTGCAGTGTGTTGCTACGGTGTCATCAGACAGTTTGTTTCTGGCAAGCCTCATCTTTTATCTGTGTGCGCGAATACACACACAGACACGCACAAGGTGCAGCACTTTGAGTCACATTTCATTGTGCATAAAGTCACTCACAGTCACTGCACGCTTACTGACCAGTGTGTATATATCAAGTCCAACCACTGCGCTGTGTGTAGCACTGACAAAAGGGCATGTCATCTTTTTCCATTTTTAAATGTCTTACTTAAAGAAATGCGAATGATTTAATTTCAAACATAGCCTTTGGGGGTTTCTCCTGTGGAAGCACATTGCACTCTTGCTGGAAAAAAGAAACCACGCCATCCTTTGTCATATTAATGATAGTTTGTCTCCTTGTATTCAAAAGCTGATGCTTTGTGGTTTGTTTGGTTGTAACAAGATCGTCTTCCTGTATCAAGGTTGTAAAAAGTTCTATCAATAATAAACACAGGACACTTTTTTTTTTTTCAAGACGACTGTAGTGTGCTTCCACAGTTCTGCATGTTACGGTTGGTTTTGCATTGACCAAGACCAGGAATGCTTCTATATACACATATATGTATAGGCACAGAGAGAGAAATACATGTACATACTTCTCTCTCTATGCATATACATACATGTATATAGATATGTAAAGTATTACATACATTTACAATGCATGCAGGCTGCCATCGCTCTTTTCGACATCGTCAATGAGAGAGCACTTCTGATAAATTGTGTTGTTGTTCCTCCTCCTCTCTTCCCTATTGGCCCACTCTGACCCCAAACGACCCGTCTCTCTACGCTCCTCCCCCAACACGCCTTGTCCCCCCCCCCCCCCGCCTTACCCCTCCACGCAGACTGCGCAGTGTGAAGATGGAGCAGAGGAAACTCAATGATCAGGCCAACACCTTGGTGGACCTGGCAAAGGTGCGTCTGATTTACCCCGACAATCCAGACTCTTGTGTGACTGTTTACGTCGGCTTCTTTAGTGGCTCTCATCAAAAATACATCCACTTGTGCTTGATGGAGTTTGATGCAGATTGTGTGAGTGTCAGTGACGGTGCCAGCGCTTTTTTTTCTCAAAGTCGATTTGAGTGCTCCTCTTTTATCAAAATTGAAGGCTATTAGGGCTGAAGGAGCGGCGTTGAGATTCGTTTATCAGGACAGTCCCAGCAGGTGGGAGATGATGGGCTTGTCTCTGAAACTGCTGCTGTGCACATATTCTGCCTAAGCTGTGCGGCTCTCTAAGACTGTGAACGCTGACACCTCTGATCTTTACCCTCCACTTCTTATACATGATTCAGTGATCCCTTCCTATAGCGTGCTGATGATTAGCCATACGGGTGTCGCTTTTAAATATAAATATACTGGACAAAACGGAAAGAAGCGCTTGAAAATAGGTCAACTGGGGCTAAAAGCTCAACCTAGAAATAAAAGTGTCAAGTGATTTTTACTTTCATTTTGTCTCATCAGAATTCACTGTGTGTATTATCTGGGTCTAATGAATCTTTTTACTTCCCCTCAAAAACTTTGCAAGGCTGAATTAAAAACCTGCTTGAGCTCCATGATCGATGCTCTCTATGTTGTCATGATACTAAATGCATGTTAATGTCGCCGGTAAATCAGCTAAGCCGTTCACTGTAAACAGTATCTGGCTGTAAGAGGCTGGGCACGGCCATGGTTCAACAGACGTCAGCTGACCCGCCGGCACAGAGCAGAGAGGGGGTTCAAAGAGAGGTGCATGACTGCAGTCTCATTTGATGTGGATGACATTTGCACTCCACTGTGTATTTTAAAAGGTTCTAAGGCCAACTCCTTTAATGTGTGTTTACTTGCCTTACCCTGCCTGATGGTCAGATCCAACTGCACACACCCTCCGGTGGTTCAATGGATCAGTATCTTCCTCAAGCCCTGCAGAGGAGTAACCCTCTGATCCCCGCCCTACACGCCAGACAGAAATCACTTGATTGCGAAATGTTTTCGTGACATTTATTGAGCTGCACGCCCATAAAACTGTGCGTCGCATTCAATTCACAATGTCAAAATAAGGAATCGAATATTTGACGTTATATTTAACGATACATATAACTGTCAGAGTGTGATGTAAAGTAGTACACGTGGTATACTGCGCGCATTAGCACCAGCCCGCTGCATCTGCGGTTGGAGCATAAATGCCCAAGTAATAAAGACGCTTTTCATTATGTGAATGAGCTGTGTCAAGCAAATACATAAAGCACTGAAGACCGTCTCTGGCTATAAATGGACTGGAGACACTGGTTGTTAAATCAATGGGAAGATAAAATCTCTGCTGACTTGCTGAAAGTGTACATCTTCCCTGCATACTGCACCCGGTCATTATTTCTTTCACTTCAGACTGAGTAAGTCAGAATTTAAATGTGCTCTGTTATGAACTATTACATATGTTTTCCCCTATAAGGCAATATACAGTATGCATACTTTATCTTCTGTCAATTTCATTTGTTGCATCTCGCCATTGGGGAAGTACATTTTAAATTTCTTTTGTTTCTTCTTCCTCTATCCTCCCAAACACATGTACACTCTCTCTCCTTCATTAGACCCAGAATGTGATGTATGACCTGGTGTCAGAGCTGCAGGAGCGCAGTGAGGAGCTGGACAAGCGCATCGGCACATTGGAGGACAAGCTGGACTCGGTGACGGGCAGCCTGCAGGCGCTGCCTTGCCTCATCTCCCAAGCCATAACCCAGCAGCAGCAGGACTTCCTGGACGGCTTTGTTCACCGCTTTCGGCCTGCCTCGCTAGCCTCAGAACGCTCCGAACGCTCGGAGCGATCCTGGACTTCCACCGCCCGTAGGAGGCGCTCACCCTCCACAGCACCACACACCTCCTCTGATAGCGGATAACCTTGACAAACCCTCTACAATCACCTTTGAGCCCCGCCACTCCCAACCCAACGCCTCATTCTGTCCCACCTCAAGCCGTCCCTGCTGCTGCTGGAGAGTCCATGTCTGGACTAATGAAGAACCCAGATCTTGACACCTTCCCTGATCCCTGCCCCTCCTCTCTGCCTCCCACCACACCCTTTCTCCCCTTCCTCCGCAATCAACATCAAACCCAAAAACCAATCCCTCTGTGACTGAGCCTCTCAGCAAAGGACTGGATCAGAGCTACTCCCAAACAACAACAAAAACAAAACAAAGAGAAGCAAACCAAGACTTAACTCAAGTAAAAACACAAATGCATCCAAAACCCGAAAAAGAGAAAAAAAAAAACATAAAAATGACTTAAAAACCGAGATAAAGTAGAGATATGGTTTATGTTTTAGCCATTGTATGGCTGTTCAAGTTAGCTTTTTTGTAAAAGCCCTTGTATAGTTACAAAGAAAACAATGACTGAGTTCAGGGTCGCTGGGGTGAGAGCTGGCTATCACACCGGAGAGTCCTTAATCGTGAGGAGGGAAGTTGGTCTGTGGAGCTGAGGGCCTCGGCTCACCTGCTGGCCATGGAGGACATCGGTCCACCCATCCGTCCGTCTATCTGTTTGTCTGGTGAGGAGAGCGAGACAAACCGCTGGATTCCCCTTTCAAAAGACTAGTGGCATGGATTCTTTCCCATCAGTTAGTGTGAAAGCTTTAGGAGAGGCTGCTGAAGGGGCTGACTTGAGGTCAGTGTTTGAAGATGCACTTGCGGGAGGGATGGGAAACGGCAACACAAAAGAGCAAAGGGGATGCATATGGCATTACTACTGGGTAGGCAAAATTTACACAATCGCCAACTTCAAGGTTACAGCTTCCTTGTTCTTACCAAGGAAAAAAAACGAGAGCGACTATCTTTTTTTAGTTACATATTGACATGTGATTTTTCAGTGCCTGAATGTATAAATAGTAGAGGGTTATTTAATTACTAATTTCAGAGCTTTTTTACGATGTTAACAGTCTGAATACAGCATTGCATTCCTTTTTCAGATACATTCCTCTCCAAGAATCTAAAGAAAATGTCTTAATATAATGCATAGCATTGCCTCCATCACACAGCAACCCTAGATATTTTGAGACTTTTATTTTCGATTTCTACTAACTAACACCAGGAGAAACCAATTTTTCAGAGAGTACGTGGAAGTGATACTGACTGAGAGAGCAGAGTGAGCGTGTATGTCGGGAAAAAAAATACAGGTTCACTTTTTTTTTAAGCTCAATGCTGCACACATGCACACGGCAGTGAAATAGTATGAAAAGTATGAAGTAGTCTACCTTTCTCACCACCACCAATCAGAGCTTCCCGTGGTCTTTCAGACAATGGCATGGTGCTTGAGGTCTGCTGGTGCAAACACAACACTGGTCGAAGTGAAGAACCAACCCTGCCCCTTTGCATGGTTCTGACGGTCTTTCTATGATGGCTTGATGATTTTCATGATTTTAGATTTTAATGTTTTTACTTTTGTTTGTTTGTTGCAATTTTTTTGTTTTGTTTGTTTGTTTTTTTACCCAATTTTACTTTTTAAAATTGAGACACCTAGGGGTTTGTGAGAACCTGAGGAGGGTTGCAGTAATGTGATTCTGTTGTGCATTCCCTTAATGTATGAGGCAAAGAAAAAATAGATTTGTCAAAAAGCTTCAAACAAAAGTGCAGTTACATAATAATGTTTTCCCTCAACAAGTTTAAAGGAAGAGTTTGTCATTTTTGGGACTGATGCCTTTTCATTTAGTGAGGAAAGTACAGATTACCACTCTCATATCTATCAATACACAGCTGCTGCTTACAGCTTGCTAGCTTACCTTAGCATGCAGGCTGGAAATGAGGAAATAGCTCTACTGATCTGCCGGAAAATCAAACTGTACTCACTCCTGAATTCCTGAAACAAAAAGCTGAAATGTAAACAGTAACGCCACCTCACAGTGACAAAAAGACTCAAGAAATTAGCTCCTCCATACCTAGCAAGCTAGCTGACTACTGGGGGTAGCATCATATTTACTTCTGCCACAGAGGTGATGGAGCCATTGTACCATTTATTATTTATATAAAAAATAACACTACTCAACCAGTATTCTTGAAACTTAGCTCTTTGTTAAAGACCAACATAGGGTGTCTTTGACATTTTTACAAAATTCCTAAGAAACGACGCAGATATTATTTAAAAAGGGGAAGGCATATGAAGAATGGTATTATCTGACCAGATAAAATTTGGTGCAGATCTGGATAACAATCCGGATGTTAGTGCAGGCGTAGCTATGCGCTCACAGATCATTCTGATTTGAGAGTGGTAATGATCTTTTCATCAAACTTGACAGGAATTAAAAAGAAGCACATTCCCCATAATATCAAACTATTCCTTTAAAATTACAATATAAGGCCTATATGTCTTTTGTTTCTAAATGACACTGAAACTGTGAGGCTTGTTCAGAAAATTTATAGTTTTAATGGCATGGAGTATGATTAAACTTAGAGTTGTGATAATTAGTACATTTTTGATCTGATTTGGGTTTTTTAGAACGTTTTTTAAAAGAAGATCAGGAAGTCAGCGGGTTAGCAGGCTAGCATGCTGTCCCAAAGTAGTTTGAATGTTAGATAATCCCAAATAGGATGTTAGTTTGGAAAAAAAAGAGCTTTATGATCCTTCAAGCTAACGGATAGCTAGCTAATATTAGTTCCAAGCTGCTTTGGGCTGAGCCATGTCTAAGTCAAATCCGGGGAGACAGAGCGAGTCCCGTCTCCCACAGGTTTTGGACTGGACACAGAGCACTTCGTTGAGGAACACACTGCGTTTGCTATAAGTGCAACTTAACCAAGCATGAATATTAGCCTTTTTTCCATTCGACTTATGTTGATGATGCATGACTCTTTACTGCCCCCCACTTCCCGCCACTTCTCATACAGTGCTATTACTCCCCCCTTCCAGTATGTGGGGATCTAACAGGCCATTAGAGTCTCTATTTCAATCAGTGTCATTCGATGAGTCCGAGTTGCTAATGGAAGTCTGTCTATTTGATTACGACCTCACCTGCCTGTTTGTATCTAAGGTTTACGACTCCTCATCACGTCAAAGTGTTGGCGTCAGTTTTGTCATCTGTCATCATTGAGAACATCAGTTATCCAACACAAAGTCATTCCCCAAATGGTCCAAGGGTAAAGATCATCCATTTAAAAAGAAAGGAGGAAGTAGGGGAACCCCCAGGTCTAATTCAATGTTGCACTGTGTGTGATATTAAGTTACACCAGGAAGGATCACAGATGCTGGAGTGTCTGCAGAGAGGTAGCCTAATGGTGCTTGTGTTAAGGACTTCATCCTTTGCCAGGCAACAGGAAAGCGTAGATTGAAAAAAAAAAGAGAAAGATGAGAACCGTAGCTAATTTACTGACAGACGTTTGTTTTGGCCCGGAGGGGTTTTGAACAGCAAGAGTGGGTGTCCTGTAAATATGACCTCATTGTAGATGTCGCAAGTAAACAGGACAAATGGTGAACTGCGGGGGTGACGCTAGCTGGGTAGCAATGCACAGCATGTTGCAGATACGCAGCAGAAAACCTTAATGGTTGCAAATGAAGGGTTTAAAGTTTTAGCAAATCAGAACTTTTATTCGTTTTCACCCATTCTATTCTTCAGCTGGTGGACGTATGATTAGGTTGTGTTTTTTTTTCTTCTTTTAAACAAGTTAAGGTTTGTTTTTTTCAGTCTTTATCCTGTCACCAACAATGACCTGCCAAAAACGCCATTCCAATATATAATAGTGACCCAATTTTTCTCCACTAGCAAACAAAATAATGCATAGTATTTTGTCGTGAAGTGAGGGACATTCATGATGTTATTGACAGCGGTAGATGAGTCAAAGTGATAATAAACCCAGAGTCTTTTATTCTCCAGAAAAATGTAGGCTTTCCTCATAGACCAGGCATCAGAACACACGTCTACTGAACAATAACAGAGTGGGGAAAACAACCCCACAAAAAGTGAAGAAATGTAACCCAACCATTGTTCTGTGTACACTGCCACATGATGCATAATGTACGTAGTAGCATTGGAATAAATCAACTTTTAATGGATGGCAAATGGGTTTAACATATTCACTGTATACTGTTTCGCTGTTCCTTCATTTTGCAGGTGAACTTTTGTCCTAGCCAGGAGAGACACCAAGGTGAAATCATTAAAGACTATCTTCAGCTACGACCGTCGCTCTCTTCTTTATTAGTGGCTATAGACTAAAACATTCATTTCAAGTGCTTTCTCCTGTTTTATTTTTCATGATATCGAACATGATATCGAAGCGTCGTCTCACAGGGTCTACCTCCATGGAAAGGGACGTGTCAGCAACTTAACGCTAATTGTGACAGCAGTGTAAATCTGTGGGGGCACGGTCGTCCCTAACATGATTACAGGAGGATGTATCGATGTAAATATGAACACCACGCCAGTGGACGCACAGCTGCTGAGGCGCTGTTCCAAAGTGAACTATGGGCTGTACACAACACACACACACACACAGCTATTAATGGTCAAATAACAAGCTACTATTCATGTCCCCGTGCACAAACAAGGCTCAGCCTGGTTAATTACAGCCAAACCAGGAGGGACTTGGCATCAGACCCATAGCCCGCAAGAGTGACAGAGTCAGTCACCCTGTCGTTGTTGCTACACAACCCAAAAGACATGCATCAGTGGAAACGAACCGGGCACCGCTCCTCCGCCGCTCATGCCTCCCCCGAGTGCAGAATATTTCTACTGATTATTGCATTTCTCCTAACGCACTCACACAATTTCAAACATGCACCAATGTAACAAAGGCTTGTTTTGTAACACAAGTTAGAGCAAAAATATTTACAAAAAAATAAAAATCATCTCCCGAGCAGGTAAGATTTTCCTGTATTCCCACGATAACAATATCAGTCTTTTAATGAGCACAATTAACTCACCCAGCTAAGACTTATTCTTGTGTTTAAGCGGCAAGAAAAGAGGCCTCCAATGACCATGGATCTATGTCGTGGGAACGATGAAGATCATCACGTGGTGGGGAAGGACAAGAGAAGGAAAGAGGTTGCAGAGGATTGAATTTGACACCGTGGGCTGGGGAAGGACGAGAGGACGGCATCAGCTCGCAGAGTGTGGAGGATCATCCCACAGAATCAAAGGTTCTTTGGGGACAACGTGCGGTAGGCAGGGGGAGACATTTACTCTATTTATTACAGGCCCTACTTTTCTCCCTGTCTGCCCGATACAGTAGGAGCTAATAGCAAGCAGCTGCATTATCCTTAATGCCCTCGCTATCACTTTCAGCTAACGTGGTTTGGCACACACTCTGGGAAATCAGGGAGAATAGGAGTATTGATCTAGGTTTTTTGGCCTTGCCTAATGCACGGTGCTGTAGTGGTGGAGAGTGGGTGTGAAGGGCCTTTTCATTCCATCAAATGTCTTTTTAGAGTGTCATTTATCGCAGCGTTCAATCATTCCCCCTCTTTTGTATCTTTCGATCTCGGCTATCTGCATCCCTTCCTCTGCGGCCCGTTTATCTCTCGGAGAGGCAGAGGCAGAGTGAACCGATACAAATGAGGTTGTCTGTTGGAGGCTGCCGTAGCTTCCCTGCTTCATTTAGCTGCGGAGGAAGAAAAAGGCCCTTTTTGGAGCCCTTGAGTCATGGAAGTGTATGCACACATATTATATATATATTATATTTTATATAATACACATACTGTGTGTGTGTGTGTGTGTGTGTGTGTGTGTGTGTGTGTGTGTGTGTGTGTGTGTGTGTGTGTGGCTTGCTATGTGTCTCCACTTGGCAGGAAATTCAGATAAATGATAACATCTCACATTTAGTGCCCTTTTTTTCATGAATTGCACAGATCAACTTTCTCTATTAAGCCACTGATGCATGTACTGAACGACGATGTCACACATCAGTGCCTCATCTTTTCATTTTGTGTTGTTGTTGTTGTTGTTGTTGTTTTTGCCACACAGATACTGTTGTAGCAACATGGAACACAAACGTTTAATCTGTTCTAAATTTTTAAGGGAGAAATTTTAGAATTTGTCTCAACAAAGTCAAACATCAAATTCAAAACTCAATTCCAAACATTGAATTGTTGTTACACAGAACAGCAAGATCATTTTAGTTACTGCCTTTCAATAAGGCTTTTGCTGTGCACCTACCCTTATATATGATCTATACTTTTGCATTGCCCTGCATGTTATTTGCATATGAGCCTTTACCTGTGTGGAGGCAGTAGGGGACAGATGAGGTAGCCCCGGGCCAAGGCCACTTGCGGGACTCACTACTCACTCGAGAGAGTTGGTTGCATTATGTGTTTACTGTACTGTATTAGCGATGACTACTGCAGTGTGCGTGTGCATGCATGTGTGTGTGTATGTGTGTGTGTGTGTGGGGGGGGGCACTACAGATGTCCTTGCCTTGAGCTTTTCTCTACATGAAAATCAGCGCTGCGCTGGAAGAATCGCTGGCACAGACTGACGTCACGTTTACAGCAGGAGTGACTCCTGGAGTCAGACCTGCAGGATTAAATCCCACATTAGGTGAAGTCATTAGTGTCATCACTTAATGAGCTGCACTGAGAGCAGATCCTGGGTTAACTCCTTCCTCGGAAACATGAACCAACATATCATCATTTGGACACCTTCCCTAATTCATTGCATTTTATGAGAGCTGGTCTATGTGTTGCTGCTGTGAACAACAGCCCGGGAGTAAACACAATGCACAAAGTGAAACAATGGAGTAAGAAGGAAAAGAGAAAGACAGAGAGAGGAGTAAAGAGGAAAAACAAAAACAAACTCAGTGAAAGAGAGAGGAGGCCGAGAGCTGTCAGGGATAAACACAGGGGTTTGCTGCCCTCTAGTGCCAAACACGCCGGCTCCCTCTCTGACCACACAACATGACACAGTTGGGATGAGAATGAATGATTCTTAAATAATAAGGCAGTATTACACAGATAACACAGAACAACAAGTGGTTTATGCACCTTTTTTTTCTCCATTTAAATATTTCTTATCAATAACATACAAATGGCCTTAATGGCCGTCCATGACCTGAAATGCAGAATTTCAGTTCTGCTCACCACCTACTCGCCTCTCTTTCATTAGTGTCAACACTTTCACCCCCCCCCCCCCCCCCCCCCCCCCCCCCCCCCCCCCCCCCCCCCCCCCCCCACACTCACTCTCTCCCACTGATTAACCTAACAGTGCCAGTCAGCACCAGCACATGGGCGGTGCAGGTTTAATGTTTAAGCTTTAACCTCCCCCCTGCACACACACACAGACACACACACACACACATGCACTGGCCAATGGCCCAGTGTGTTGCTGAACTGAGCGTCCAGCAACAGGAGTGAGTCACCTGAGAGACTGAAGAGGCCGCACTGAGTGAACTGAGTGGGCCGGAATGGACTCGGCGGCCATTTTTCAGTAGGTGTCAGTTCCTGTTCCCTTAAAAACAGGTACTCAAACTCCTACGAGAAGGGGACCGCCTCCACCTGACAGGAGAGTCAAGTAAGGAAGGCTGTTATTGTTGTTGTTGTTTTTACTAATAATATGAAGAATGTGTGTTATTTGTGCAGTTCTACTCCGACGAGCTGTGGCAGTTTCGTGACTGTTGTTGTGTATTAAGAGCTGGTGAAGTAGCTTTCTGTGAGTCACAGCTCAACTAAACCCCTGTGCTATGACTCGAGTCTGAGCTGTACTGTTGACGTGCTTCAACACATGTGGGCTTTGATTATGATGCGGATCACTTTTCATGAGTCAATTCATGTAAGTGAACAATCTGCACTTATGTTTTACTATGTGATACTGATGTAAGCCTCTCAAACCTAATGGATCTTTGTTTTGTAATTTTTTCGACTTCAAAACTTCCTGAAAATTAATTTTATTTCAGTGATGGATTAAATGAATATACATCTTAAGTTAAAAAGCTTTGTCTTAGCAACAATATCTACAACTATAATATCTTTGTATAGCAAAAAGATATGTTATTATCTTTATCAACTTAAGTTGATTTTCTTTGTGTGACAGTTTATCTCTGCTGCCCCCAAGAGGCCAAAAGAAAAGTGTCCTTTTACTGTTTTTCAAATCACATGAAATAGAGCTACTAAAATTCAGGTGTGTGAATTGTAGATTCCAGAGAATGCAATTGTGATATTTGCCTTCTAAGTGACTACACAAAGCTTTTAATTTGTCTTTTTTAAATTCCCTGCACAGTTTATCCTTCTCCATGTGTCATGAGGATTCAGTTGTTACTTCTCTATCAGGACATTACCAGGATCAGCTCGCAGTATGAGGAGCTGGAGCAGGAAATTCAGCGACCAGGAGCCTGATGGTGAGGTCGGACGCTCCTCCAGCCAGAATAACTCCATTAGTGATAAACCACTACCGCCTGTGTGGGTCACTCACACACCCACACCAGCTGATAGTACAGATGATGAAGAAAACTCCACAGGCAGCACATCCAGCACTCCACCATATGCAGAAAAGGAGGGGGAGGACGACAGTAAACTGAGCATGAAGGACAAGCTGAAATCCCTCATCCCTCACTCGTGGGGCGGCATTTTCCATAAACGGAGGGGAGAACGTGACAGTAACGATGACTCTGAGGGCGGCTCTACAAGGATCCAGATCCTTCCCAACGGGACCAGGGTGAGTCCTCCTGTAACTCCCTTTCTTGAGCGCAAGAGCTGGGGAGACTCACTTGGCAACTCCAGCCAGAATTCCCATCAGCCTTTGCATGGAGAGAGTCTCGGAGACGAGTTGATTCGTCAGTCTCCAGCAGAGGGGTCTTTCCTCACCAGCATCCACCCTGCAGAGTACTACGCTGAGAAGCTGGAGGTCTACAACCTGAAGTACTCCTACTTAAAATCTTGGCCTGGCCTGCTCAGACTCCTTGCTGGACTCCAGCTCCTGTTTGGGGGCATGGTCTTCGCCTGTGTCATCGCGTACGTCCAGAAAGACAGCGAGTGGTCCAACTCTTATGGACTCTATAACGGCGTGTACAACAATGGTCTTGGCTTGTCTGGTTACAGCTACAGAGGCCCCATGACTCCCTTCATCCTAGCCGTAGCTGGAATCTCCTGGATCATCACCTTGTGTCTTCTGGTGATGGGGCTGACGATGTATTATCGCTCCATCCTCCTCGACTCCCCCTGGTGGCCTCTGACGGAGGCCTTCGTTAACGTGGCGATGTTCCTGCTCTACATGGCAGCCGGGATTGTCTACCTGAACGACTTGAATCGCGGCGGGCTTTGCTACACGACAATAGGGGTCAACCCCATCATGGCCAACCTGTGTCGAGTTGACGGGGGCCAGATGGCGGGAACGGCCTTCATCTTCATCAATATGACAATGTATCTAGGAAGCTTCCTGGTATGTCTGAAGATGTGGAGGCACGAGGCCACTCGCAGGCAGAGGCAGTACTCAGAGCGAGAGGTAGAGTTTTTAAACACTGTGGGGATGTAACAGTCAGTGTGGTGTGTTTGCAATGTGAGGCCTGGTCCCACTGTTTACTGGGACAATTTCTTATCAATACTCAGCTCATCCAAAAAAAAAAGTCTGTTTTGGTTTAACTGTTCGAGTCATAGTCATAATCAGACGGCTCATTTATTGTGGGCAATGTTGTGTCACTGTGTTCATCATCATCTGTGTCAGTTGGACTGTGGTTGTGACCATCAAAACAAACA
Organism: Trinectes maculatus; assembly: GCA_016785345.1. Lineage (NCBI taxonomy): Eukaryota > Metazoa > Chordata > Actinopteri > Pleuronectiformes > Achiridae > Trinectes > Trinectes maculatus. The sequence continues at coordinate 52,264 of JAFBJQ010003508.1, forward strand.
TCTCATTAAAAAGGTGCAGTGCATTGTGCAGATGCTGAATCATAAGTGGAGCAGTTATAACTGTAAATGCGTCAGTATATCTGTGTATTTTTATGGCAGCCACTGACCGGAAGGTGTGTTTCTGCATTTTTTTTTTTTTTTTTACTAAGCAGCTTCTATCAGTGTGTACATCTACATAGTCAAATACAGTACGCTGCATTGAGCATGGAAAACAAACATGGCATCGCTGCTATCAAATATTTGTTTGTTCCCCGCAGCCATTACCAGGCTTACTGCTGTTTGCAAATAGCGTCCATGTTATTGAGAATCACAGCCACCACTGCTGGGCGAGAAACAGCACGGTCAGCTAATATTTCTGATGTCAAATAAGAGAGGGTGAGAGGCCTGGTGTGAACATAATAATTCATTCCATCTCCCAGCAGAGGGGATGCAGCTTCAGAGGTTTAGTCTGTCACAGCACAATAATGGGCCTGTTTTTCTTCCTATGCTGGTGCCTTAAAAAAAAAAAATATATATATATATATATATATATATATATATATATATATTAATGCCTATTACAAGTTGCCCCTAGGCAGACAGCAAAAGTGATACTGACCTATATGCATTATTTATTTTCTGGGTTTACATTTTCTGAATAATGCTCTCTCTTTCTCTCTCTTTGACCTTTAGCATCAGGAGGAATTTCATCAGTCCATCCCGCTCGCCCACCCAAAAACAAAGCGCATATCCTTCAAGGACGAAATGGAGAAGTCTCTGAGTAAAGTTAACGCCAGTTCGCGTGATATTCTCCCTGACGTCAGTCTGAAGAGGGACACGGCGTCCGGATGCTCCCCCAGAACCCACGTTGTGGCCGACTACATCATGTGAGTCAGTGTGGACACGCTGTGTGTATATATATGTATATATATATATATATCTGAAAACAAATCAGAAACCAAAAGAAGCTGTTTGTTGTCACTATGTCATGCTTCTTATCTCTTCAGGAAGTATCCAGAGATCACATGTGTGGAAGAAAGAGAAAAGTACAAAGCTGTTTTCAGTGACCAGTATCAGGAATACAAAGACCTTTACCAGGACATCAGCGCCACCCTCAGTAAGTTCAGACAGCTGGATGCCATGATGGAACAACTCCTCAGGGGTGGAAAAGGCCAGGAGGTGAGATGGATGTGATTTTCAAAAAATAACTTGAAGGTCAAAAGATCGTGCCACTTGAATGTTGTTGTTGTGTTTTTTTTCCCGTTAGGATCGGCAGAGGATTCAAAGCATTTTGAAGAAGTATCAACAGAAAAAAAGTGTAAGTGATGGAGTTTGTGACACTTTGAATTCAGGAATTGAATTAGAATGTAATACGAAGGGCTAACCTGAGGGTGTATTATCATTTGTTATTATTGTGGTTTCCAGGATCCTGCCTTCCTGGACAAAAAGGAACGCTGTGATTATCTGAAAGCCAAGTTAACCCACATCAAAACCAGGATCCGCTCCTTTGACCAGCAGACCGTGGTTAATGGTCAAAGATGAAGAAGAACAGGCGTCAAGTCAGAACAAATGAACTTTTGCCATTTGTACTTTGTTCTTATTGAACAAATTCTTTTTACAAGAAAATGTGATATTTTGTAAAATAAAGTTGATTTTTTTATTGCCAATTTGTGTTTTTGGTCGTTTGGTGCCATGTCTTTGTTGCATAAGTTACCTTACAATTATTATAGTAGTATAGTTTGGCTTTGTAATTGAGACATTAACACATCAAGATAAACTTATCTTTAACCTACATCTTTATCTTTAACCTACATGCTGGACTATATATACAGATACCTGTTGTCAGCATAGGGTTAACACAACAGTGGCCCAAGGCCTTTTCCATTTGCCAGTCGGCCCATTATCCTCCAACGCTTCAGGACCACCATGATCATTAATCTGCAAATTAGTGTTTATTGTGGGGACTTTATGGGACCTTTGCATTGAGGCTGTAATTGTACCGCCGGGGCAGCAGGGCAGGTGAGACGCAGTCACTCCCCGGCTCTCACGGTGACTCACGCCGCTCCTCTCCGTCATGTAGGTCCTCGCTGTTAAAACATCAACCAGTCGGTCACAGTAACAATAGTCGTTTTTTTTTACGACCGTCGGTGATTTATGACGGAGAAAATGATAAAGTGTGTTGTCGGACGCACCTGACGCACGATGCGTAATGAGGGCAGGCTGCGCTCGTGCGCTCCAAGAACCGACCACCACGTTTCCTAGTGTTTGGGTAAGTTGTGTTTCATTCGTGCTCATAATGATAGTTAGTTGTTGTTTTTTTTCACAGCGTTAAAATGAACGTTTCCCTTCACGGCTATTCAGACAGGCCTGTCCGACATGTTGGAGGTTTATCATAGACTCAAACGGCATTTGGATCAAACCGTTTGTTAGCATTGCCACATAGAGTGGTCAGGTCTTACACCGGAAATGGGAAGTAGACAGAAAACAAACATGATACATTAAGAAATAAACTGAAATGTTATTTTAGATTTTTTGCTTCATTGCTATTATTGTTGTTGTTGTTGTTGTTGTTATCATCATTTTATTGTTGTTGTCCTTGTTGTTCTTGTTGTTATCAACATTATTCTCAATGTTATCAACATTTTATTGTTGTTGTCCTTGTTGTTCTTGTTGTTATCATCATTATTGTCATTGTTGTTATCAACATTATTCTCAATGTTATCAACATTTTATTGTAGTTGTCCTTGTTGTTCTTGTTGTTATCATCATTATTGTCATTGTTGTTATCAACATTATTGTCAATGTTGTTATCAACATTTTATTGTTGTTGTTGTTGTTGTCATCATCATCATTCTCCATATCAGATTAATGAGACTATGCAATAGAGGAAAGAGAGTATAGCTATAGACATTAAGCAGGTACACACAGGTCACCCATCACACTGTACTGTCGATGCAGCACAGCAGTAAACACCACGCATGGCCGCCCCAGCTCGCCTCTTACCTGCTCTGTGTGTCTGAATTATTCAAGGCCGTTGGGCGGGTTGAGTTCCCCTGGAGTGATGAAGGGTGGGTTAGCGATACCGGACAGAGGGTTCATGGGTGGGCTGAGGTGAACGAGGGGCCGAGGTGCATGCTCTGCAGGCCGGACTTCTTAGAACTTTAAATGGCATTTCTTCAAATGAACAAAAGCACCAAGAAACCAAGCTCTGTGTTCATTTTATTGTTCGTCATTTACATAAATGTTTAGCATCAGCTTACTCCACAAGCCTGATATTTTGGACCCTCCAAGCTGCTGTTCAGTGCAAACAATGAACATTTCAGCATCTAATACGAACATTGTTTTACCATGAATTCATTCAACCTCATGTTTCCATTCTCTTCTAGATGGCATTGCAGTAACAGCGACTATGTACGACAGCCCCCCTGTGTACAGCCCAACTTACAGCACCACCTCCCGAGGCCTCTATCCCTCGAGGAGCGTCCGTTCCCCTCAGAGCCAGTATGTCCCTTATACCTACGACCTTCCTCCTGACTCCTACTATGTGGAGGGGAAGCCTCAGCACTTCTACCACTGGTTTTCTCCCCCTGGCTTTGTGAAAACGTTCCAGGGCGCCATCGTGCTCATGTGCTTCGTCATCTTTGCCTGCGTGGCTTCAACCTTAGTGTGGGATATGAATGGGTTCGGGTATGGGGGTTACGGTGTTGGAGCCACAGGGGTCGGCGCGGGGGCCGGGTCAGGATATTATGGAGGCAGCTATGGCTATGGCAGCTCCTACATGACGCCGCACTCTGCCAAGTCTGCTATGATCTCCATGGCAGCCATCAACTTCCTGGTCTCCCTTGGCTTCCTGGTGGGAAGTTTCTCACAGTCCCGGGTGATGAGGGGATGTAGGTTTTACTTGACCGTGTTCATTTGTGATATCATCTTAGCAATCCTTCAGGTGAGTCTTCTGTAATGTGGGAACATCTAATTATTTGATTTTTTTTCATGCAAAACAAATCACAAAAATTGTGGAATATATCTTGTCTGCTGTCTGTGCAGTAATGTTCTGCCAAAATACTGAAACTAGCCTCTGTCCCTTTAGGGAATCATCGACATTATCTTTGTGATCGGGGTGAATCCGATGTCTCAGAGCTCACAGAGCATGCTCTACAACCCCATGCTGATGATGTGCCAGAACATCCAGGGCAGCCCCAGTCTCAGTGGCAGCGTGGGGGCAGGTTTTCCAGGGGGCTTCCCCATGTACAACCAGTACCTGCACCACTACTGCTACATGGACCCAGAGGAGGCCAGTTGAATTGTTCAACATTGAATGGTCTCTTCCCATTCCGGAGTATAACTGACTCACTCACTGTGTTTTCTCAGGCGGTGGCATTAGTGTTGGGTCTGATGGTGGTGTTGGCTCTCTCGCTGTCTGCTTACTACGCCTACAAGACCCGCAGCAAGATTTGGCGCCACGGCAAAGCTAACATCTACTGGGAGGATCCACTGGTCAGAGCATCAGAGGGGCAGGACATGCAGGACTGGGTCGGTAAAATTAATATCTTCATGCTGTATTTTTTTTCGCAGATTTTGTCAAACGAGCATTTGGATTGAAAAGTGTCACACCGCTGCTACAACCGTATTCGTTTTTTTCTAGTGTCCAGTCTGTAAACTGTCTCATGGCTGATCTGATCTCATCGTGATGATTACCATGTCTTGATACCGACAGTTGGGTTTCACCTGTGCACGTTACCCGCTGCTGCTGACTCAGCGAATGTTTCTTGTTTGTCCTCGGCACACACCCAGGTTTCACTCCGACTGATCATTAACCCGACTAGTGATAACAGTTTCACAGAGACCGTTTAAGATACCTAAAGGAGCACCGTGATTGGATCTCCTGAGAGGGAATAGACTTTTGGACGTGGTATAACTTCATGATTAAAACCCGGTGTTCAAGTTACAGTTTTGTTTGAACAGATGTGTCTGCGCGTTTCCTGTACGCAGTCATAATCAAACAGTTTTTATAGGGCGAGTTTTTAAAGCGCTATTAAAATGACTCTTAGTGTTCCTGGAAAAGAAACACAAAGGAATAGGGTGTTGTCCAAACCGGACCTCAGTTTGGGTCGTTGATCAGTGCTTCGGTGTTGTACATCCGAGCCATAGTGTCACACATTCATTTGTTAGAGTAGCAGTGTACTATCACATCCAACGTGACACATTATGGAAAGGGAAGCAACACAGTCTGCCAGCTTATCCAGTGAGGGCCTGGCCTACATACTGCCTGTCTCTGGAAAGCATGTAGTGAGTGGCTTCATCGACATGCAGGCCCTTTTCTGGGACTGTCTCGTATTGCGCTGAAGATGCTTGCCTTGCAGGGAGGCATCTATAATGTATGTGGAATATATAATGTATAAAAAGGGTTGAGTTGCCTCTGTGTTTCTGTGTGAAACCCTACAGAGCGTGGTTGTGCTAAATGATTTAGTTTGCGAAGGGGCTGCTACACGCTGCTGCAGATAAGGCTCCTGGCAGAGAATCAATACCCCTGCGTTTTGTGCCACAGTTTCATGTAGCGAAAAGTGGAAATTGTGGTAATTTGGGAGAGGGATGTAGGAAAATAAGGTTTAAAGCAAACACGGCACATTGTCTCAGAGTGATATATTGCCTGTACTGAATAGGACTTCTTAGTTAATATTTACCAGCTGGAGTATAAACATGCGGAGCTCTTCCAAAGAGAAAAATAAATCTCGAGATGGTGTAAAAACACAGATGTTATGTCGTAAGACTGAGAAACACTGCGTCAAACTAATAATCAAGGACATGAGCAAGACACAGGCTGATTTTTGATCACAGCTTCCCTAAATGTTAAAAATCTACTATTACTAGTTACTATTTATTACTACTATTTCTCTTTAGGATTTACTGTGATTCCCTCATACCGGTACTGCACATGGCACATGCATTAGATCTGTTTCACCTGCTGCTCTTTCCCAGACACTCACATTAGCTCACTGGTTCCTCATCCTGTGTAACGACACTGATCCAGAAATAGGTCAAAGACAAGAAGTCATTAATGATGCATTATACAGCATGACAGTAGATTATGGGAGTTGCAATGCAGTTTTACTGCTCAGTATGCTGGGTCTCATCTGAGGGCTCTTTCCCTTTGGCCTTCCATGTTTTTGTAATGCTGTCGTTGTTGTTGTTTTACTCAGCACTGTTGTATATAGGGTGTGTTGTTCTGTGTTAATTTAGCATGGTTCCATACGTCATGATGGTGTATGGTGCACATATTTGTACATGCATTGTGGGGATGAAAATCCACATGTTACTTCGGAGGGAAAAAAGCGAACTGGTTTCTTTATGTCGTCTCAGGCGAGTCGTGTTGACGAAGTGCGCACCGCACAGCAGGCACCAACTGCTGTATCAGAGAGAACAGCACCTGAGCTCAGAGTGGAGAACAGCGTGGTATCCTATGGCAACGGAACAGTCAGCATCCACAGTGAGAGTAACTATAAAAGGTGAGTGACAGTATAGGCAATACCAGTGGAACCAATCATTATTATTGTGTTTGCAGCATAAACTCAGAGTAAAGCAGACATATATGGATGTGCGTGTAGATCTCTGATCAGGTTTTCTGCAAATACACAAGCAGACATCTTGTATCTTCCCTAGTTTCACTGCTGAGAGCAGTAACCGAGAGGTTGCAGAGCCGCTGTGCCAGAACAGTGGGGTTACAGTTTACTCCAGCAGCTCCTCAGACGAGGCCGACAGCTTCCGAAAACCTCCTTACCACGTGGGCAGGAAGAACCGGGGGCCCCGGCCTGCTGCTCAGGGGGCGGTAGAGTCTCAGTGTGAAACTGGGTATACCACCGGAGACACTGGCAACGAACTGGACCAGGACAACACAGATCACCTTTACAGGTGGGACGTAACTCTGCTGACAGTTTGACCGAAGCTGCTGTAAATATAAATGGTAAATGTTGATGGAAAAATTGAATGCAAGAGAAGAAAAAAATCCATATCAGTGTCGATTAATTTATTGTAGGTACAATATGAAAAAAAACAAAAAAACAATGGCGTGTCTTCATATTGATGTTCCACTACAGGATGTACCCAGAGATTACTTCAGACGAGCAGCGGCAGCAGTATAAGCGGGAGTTTGACTCTGATCTGGCGCGATACAAGAGCCTCTGTGCCGACATGGACGACATCAGTGACCAGATGCACAGGCTGAGCCGAGAACTGGACACATTGGACGAAAGCTCCATGAAGTATCAGGTAGAGAATAACAGCCGGGGGGGTACCGATTTCCCAAGGTCACACAGAATCAATGATAATCAAAGCCAGGTTTCACCCATTTCAGTGTGGGATGTTTAATTTAATAAATGACATGTTGTGTGTTTTCATTATCAGTCTTGAACAGGTACAAGATTTTGTGTTTTTGTGCCACATTATCATAAACACCTGAAATGACACTGACAGAATGTCCTGAACAATGAAGTGATGGAGGTTGTGTTTCCATTAACAGGGTGTGGCAGATGAGTATAACCGACTGAAAGACCTTAAGAGGGTGAGTGCAGTTGTATGTCTGTGCTTGATTTGGTTTCTTACCAAGATTTCAACAGTTCTATTCCTAACGTAACCTGTACTACCAATGATAATCGCAATAGTTTAATATCTAAATTCTTAAAAATTTCTTTTGACTCTAGACACCAGATTATCAAGCGAAGAAGAAGCAAAGCAAACAACTTCGGCAGAAGCTTTTCCACATCAAACGTTTAGTTAAAATCTATGACCAAGGACTCTGTTAAGTGTGTCGCAGTAATCTGTCTCTGTTTTGTTCAAAAACGAAGATGAAATGAAATAATGTAAACACAACACGTAAGTTATTTGAATATGAATACACACATTCTTTTATGGTAATTGTTGCAGTGTTTATTTGGCATTCTTCATACAGATGTAATTACAACACTTCAAGTAAGTTTGAAAAAACAAACAAATATAACAAAAGACACAATGACATCTTTTAATTTTTTTTTTAATGTTGCCATACACATGAAACTTTTAAAACTCAGTAACACAAAGGTAAGAAAACATTAATAGTATAATGGTCTTTTCTTCTCTGTTACATGGATGGGTGAGCTGTTGCCGAAAACAACATCCAAAGAACTTTCATAAAGCCCGATTGCAGATCGAGAGATCAAGTAAATCGTTTGAGTTTGCTATTTTCAGGTAAATGATGAAACACGCTAATTCAAGTTGATTCTTATTCTGCAAAAATCAACTAATTTGTGATTGTAATTTTAACTCACCACTTAAAATACCCGTGTGACATAAATCCCTGTGGACCAGCAACATCCCAGGACCCATCTTCTTTTAACTCATTGATATTTTGGCATTGACTGTCTTCCAAGTGCATGACTGCAACTTCATCTCACATCACGCACAACAGTAGAGACTCACTCAGACGCTTTGAAATGAGAGCGCGAACATCTCTGTGTCATCGCTGCAGGAATAACAGGAAGATGTCAGACCTTCTGGTTTGACATCTGAACAGATGGCAGAGGTATTTTTCATGTAAATATATAGATAGAAAATATTTAGGAACTAACAGAGAAAGCAACACTTTAAATGAAACTTGAATTACATAATGTAAAAGAAGTAAAGTCTTAACTCAGATCCAAAACATTTGAACATGCAAAAGGACAAAGTTGGCTGTAATATATACACATTTCACTACAAGGGCTCTTTACCTCCAGATACAGCACTGGTTGACTAGTAGTGTTGGTTAAAAACTTGCTTATTTGTTGAAGTAATTTTCTTGCATTGTTTACCTTACTGGAACCCGGGTTAAATTTACGCATATGTCAGCCTGCTGTTTCTTTATGGGAAAAAAGCTCAATCCAAATAATATTTAATAGCTGAACTCAGCATATTCCGTCAAACTCAAATTCATAACACAAATGAAAATCACTTTGGAGTTTTTTTTTCCCTCTTCAAAAAAAAGGTACAAGTCTTCGTAACACTCGAAAGACGTATTTCATAGCTGTTCCCTATTCATACTGAACAAGGCAGTTCAAAAAGAAGGCGGTTTCTGGTGAACGACATGTACAGAGGTTTGTGTTGAGGAAATATCAGACTAAAGCATTCTGATGTCTAGTGAGGTATTGGTCAGTTCTCATGCCACAGTTGCTTCTTGTTTTTCAATCTTCTCTAAACTACAGCAACGGTGAGCCCTGTGAATCGTATGCAACGTTGACTTGAAGATCAGGCAGTCACAAGAGTCTGTTTATCTATTTCAAAATCTTCTGAGGATGATGTGATGGACTTTGGTGAGTTCTCCTTGGTTTTTTATTTCATTTCTTAGTTTTATTTCGTTTTTTATTTCATTTCTTTTCATCAGTTCGTTATCATCTTCCACCTGTGTTGACGTAAGGGAGTGATGAGAGAGAATTCTCTTGTCCACAAAGCCCATACCTTGTCTTATATTCGGTCCATGGAACAACTTTACACTGTTCAGTTAGCGTCGTTATATAATTGCGTGATAAAATGTCACGGTTTCACAAATGGTGTGTTGTGGAAAATGAGCCATGTGAGAAAAATTACTCATTTCATTGTCTTTCGGTGATGGGACAACTTTGTACTCTCGGTGTGTTTGTAGCAGGGTGCGTCTGCCCTCGACATGAAACTGCAGTGTCTTTAGTCACTATGGCATGTGGGTGGTGACATGACTGGCTGTGGGTGCCATATCAGAGCCCAGCATGAGGAGCTATTTTCTGGCCTGAGAGCTGGCATCAGAACAAATGTGCTGGCAACAAGACAGATCCCGGCTGGCGCTGTCTCCTGTGTCTTCTCTGGAGGCCCGTGTGGAGGCAGAGGGCTTGTTTCATGAGGAAGGAATAGAGTACAGTATGTATAAGGGCCAGCTGGCACTGTAGTTTGATTCCACACAGATGGACAGTGATGAGTCAGGAGGTTTCCTGCGGGTCCTTGTCATTGTTAATCCCAGACGGAGACCTTGTCCATCCAGGGTGGGGGCTACTGTCCTGGGACATACGGCCAGCTAATTGAGCTTCCGGAGAGCTGCATGTCACGGATAAGCGTCTCGATGGGTGTCTTTCCGACCAGGCGCATGAAGAAGAGCTGGGAGATGAGGTTGGCTGGAACAGCACGGAGGGCAGGGAGGCGAAGGAGCAGACGTCCAAAGCGCTGAGGCTGACTCGGGTACTGCATCCTCTCATACTCTGTCAGAGCCACTTGAGCCTTCTCCTGGAGAGACTCAACGTGGACTGGGTCTGTTAGGCCACAGGCATCTGAACGGGAGGGAGGCAGAGCTAGTTACTTAACAGTGTGGGCAGGTTACGTAAAGAGCTGTGATGTGCTGAGACAAAGAACTCACAGCAAATAGTGTGATAAACAAATATTGTGTCGGACCATACGTGCTACGAGAAATAAATGTAAACTCTACTAACGCCAAACATGATTCAAAAATATAACCAGGATATGGTTAGCTAGCTTAAACTATCCACAAAGAGCAATGTCTCAAAATATACGGGTCATCAATGAGATAACTAATTATGTAGCGCAAATCATTACTGCATTTTCACTAGTAAGCCACAAGATGGTGCCATAGTAAATTACACACCTGAAGTGGCACTTCAGTTCTCATATCGTTTTCAGGCAATATTATATTTTTTCATGTTTTCCATTTTTATTTTTAACAGCTACCATTTTTGCCTCTGTCTTGCAATTTAAACTCGTCTTGTGTGTTCATTTCCTATGTATTGTTATCAAAAAGTAAGAAACCTTTTAAAAGCAGCTACCTGGAGTGGTTCTATGTCACCCCATGTTATGATGAAAGACGATGAGCAAAGACAATCACCTGGTGAGAAAAGTGCGATGGCCTTGAGACAGCTGTACTCAGCTGAGTCCACCTGCAGCCTGGTCAGCTTGTCCACCTGGTCCTGGAACACCCTCACCTGGTCCATGAAGGACACCACGCGCTCAGCAGACATGGGTGAGGAGTGGAAGCCGGCTGCGGCCAATAACGGAGCCATGTGAAGAGGCAGAGCCGACTGGGCCGCATTGAGGATAAACAGCTCGCTCCAACTCAGCCTCAGCAGGGCCACCTGTGGATTTGTTAATAATGGTAATCATACACATGTGCAATGTTGTCATTCATTTTTAATGTTCCCTGCATTCACGGCACATTTATATCTGTCTCTTTCTTCCCTTGGTTTCTGTTAACAGGTGGAAAACTCATCTGCACTGAACCATATACGTATTGCATAAAAGTTATCAACTGACCTGGTCGGAAACTGGCAGCTCGGGGAAGTAAGGGATGTTTCTGGCCCACTCCACGGTGCTGAAGAGTAGCCGGGCAGCCAGCTCACAGATATTATCAATGCCCATGGCATTATCCGGACTGGCCTGTTGAGTGTACTGGTGCCCATATCGACTGCTGGGATAAGGCTCAGCTCGCAGCAGCTGAGAAATGAGCTCTGACACCGGCTGACCTCCGCCACTTCCTCCGTTGTTGTTGTTGTAAAACTCGCTGCCGCCGAGGCCGCTGGCGCCACCTAAGGGCGTGATTGAGGGGCTGAGGCTCGGCTGAGGTGGGATGCGACCGCGTTGAACTGCTGTGGTTTGGTTGGGGGACAAAGGGGAAGACAGGATAGGTGAGGAAAGACGTAGAGAAGATTAAGAGAGGGCAAAGATGTGAAGGAGATGGGGGGGGTTGGGGATGAAAACAGAGAAATAAAAGTTAAAACTTGGTTCAGAAAGCAGTTCAGATTATCTACATATAACATCTACTTAGATTATCTATTAATGACTTGACTGAAAGATGACAAAATCAAGTAAAGACTGGTTCTCATAGTATGAAAGTAGGTAGAAATACTCATCTTTACTGCAATACTTTACTTTAAAATTCTGTGCTGTTGCAGGAACCTTAACAACATCATCTTTATTCATTCTTTGACTGTTTCTGTGCTTAAACCCACTTATGAGAGTAAAAAATCAGCCCAGAGAATGGACCATAGCTGGAACAGAGAATTATTCGTTTCAGTGTATGTCATGTGGTAAGCAACAGTTCCTGCTAATGTGTACTTGAGCAGAACATTGAATCGCTTCCAGACTAAGGAATCCTGCTCTGTTCCTGCCTCTGACCTCTGACCTCCCTGTGGGGGTGGTCGGGCAAAGGGAATTTGTCTTTAGGGAACCATAAAGTGAGTAATTAGGAAGCTTTATGATCTGTAAGTTTAAGGTAAAGAAAATACTATCACGGACCTCCAATACAAGTCTAACTCAACAAAAAGTGCTTTTGTTTGTGCTATTTGTTTCTACGTGTTGTTATTGGCACAGTAAATTGAATAAAGGCTGACACAGGCTCAGTCACTTTAAGTGAAATCCCCATATTGGATTCTTCTTGATCAAGCCAATAAGTCAGGGGGTTTCTGCTTTAGCTCCAACCCGAGGCTTAAAGCTCTGTCTGAGGAGCAGGTGTCTTAGTGCTGTATCCCTCTCAGTCACTCTTTCACAGGCACTAGATTAAGCCACTTAGCGCATGGCAGTGAGCTGACACGCATGGCTTGCTTAGACATGATAGGGCCTAGACGCCCATGTGTGGCATTTGCTCAGCTCTTTGGAGCTCTTGGAGCAGAGGTAATGATAATGACTGAAGCAAATTTAACCGTGATTGATTTTTTTATCCCCTTTGTAAGAAGCTAATGGGAGTAATGTGAAGAGTCTCTGAGGCTCTTCGCTGAGATAAGCATCAATTATTTTCCTTTTTTTCATACCATTTCAACTGAATATTGTCTAACACAGCACATGTACAATCCCAGTGTATCTCGGTTCTTTGCAGAGGATCAGACTGGATGAAGGATTAATGGCTCGGGTTGGAAAGATACCTTCTTTGCGCATGCCAACGCGGAAACATTTCTTCAGGCGACAGTACTGGCACTGGTTCCTGTGGTGCTGGTCAATCTGACACTCTCTGTTTGACCTGAGAACAGAAACAAATGACGGTTGGACTATAGAGGATTCATGATTCAGAAAAGCCAAGAATGTAATGATTGTCTTATTGACAGAATTAATTTGTGACATTTTTAGAGAATGACAATCAAAATGTCATTCTCTAGTTCTAGATTCACAGTTTGTCGTATCTGCTGTTTTTCTCTGTCATCCAGTAAATACATCTGGATGAATATCTGGCAATGAACTACTGAAAACCTTTGGGTTTTGGACCTTTGGCCAGACAAACAAGCAACTCGGTGTCATCACATTGGGCTCTTTTATTGGACTTCACTGCCGATATCATTGACCGGTTTGCTTTTTTTAAAAAACCCTCAAAAATATATAATTCAAAAATATGAATATGACCAAACTGCTTATTTGGCCAATAATGTTTATTGTGATTAATTGACAAATTGTAATAGCTCTTTGGAATGGACACAACACATGTTTCCTATTTGTATATTAACATATATTAGTCACCAAATTATCTTAAAAACAATCCAGATTTTGTTTTTTTTTTCTTTGACAGAAAGACGAAGCTCATCTTCGTGTAGGGGAAAAAAACACCAGCTCAGTGATTGGTGAAAACCAGACACCACAACACATTACATGACTCATATCCTTTTGCATCCAAAATACATTACCCACAATGCCCCGCTCACCTGCAGGTGTAGCTGAGATTGCGTCTGACGCTCCTCTTGAAGAAGCTCTTGCAGCCCTCGCACGTGAACACGCCGTAGTGTTTCCCGCTGGACTTGTCCCCGCACACCACGCAGTCCACCACGCACGCCTTGTCGTCGTCCCCGGCCTCCATGTCGCTGCCGCCCGCCTGTGGAGAGCCGTCCTCCTCCTCCGCCTTCAGGTAGCTCTTGTCCCCCAACCCGTTGGTGCCCCCATTGGGATCTCCCCAGCCCCCACTCACCATGGCCATCGCTTGGTAACCGAACGACCGCAGAGGAAAACGGGACACGCAGCCGAGATGTGTGGCTGCTGTCACGGGAACTGAAATAGGAAAAGTCCTGGATGTAAGTTTCTCTTCACCTGGACAGGATCGGTCTTTGCTCTCATGTGTTAACCAGGTCTCTTAGTTATTTATGTCTAAAGCGTATAACGAAAAAAAAACAACAACAACCCTCAGACTGAACTAGAGAATGTCAATGAGGGGGTGAAAAAAAACCCAGACTCTGGATCTGAGGCAGAAAAAAACAAGACCAGCTCAGTCTCCTCCCATTTCACTATGACCTGGAAACAGACTCCATCATCCACTGTGGCAACTTTTAGTTTTCACCGTTTCTTTTTCTCTCTCTTATTTTCTGTCTTTCTCCTCGGCTGGAGTGGTTTGTCCTCTTTTCCTCCCTCCGTCCCCGGGTGGAGTGAGGCCGTTCAGCCCAGGAAACAACGGGTCAAACTGCTCCTTCTCCAGAGAGGACACACAATAAAATGGCCATTAGCAATCAAACGACACGAGGTAACCACAACACACACACACACACACACCTAGACACAGATACACACACTCTGGTTTCACTCCAACACCATCGGCTCCGTCTCTGTAGCAACAGTAATGGCTGAAAAAGGACCTCGGTGTAGCTAGCCTTAGCATATGCCTGAAGAGGCTTTGACCACCCCTCTTAAAGTAACCCTCACCCCTTTTCCTTTTTTAACCTCTCTCACAAAATCACCCATCGTCTAAAACGTAAAGTATTCGCCTCGTATCTCCCCCAGAAATGGTGTCAAGCTTACCCGAGGGCTAGCAGCTCCTTGTGCGGGGTGTAGGGCTTCTCCCCTCGGCGGAGGATTAGTCCCTGTGTCGCTCTAGTTCCGTGCAGCCAGCGAGGCTGAGGGGGCAAACACAGCCCGACCGCCCTGCGCCGATCCTCCCAGCGGCATTCCGACCCACGACGAACACAGATCCGATAAAACAACGCGACGTGAACGCAGCACCGACAGCATCCCTGTCAGCGGCCGCAGACCAGGCGACGTGGACCGCGCTCACTTCCGAAATAACAACACGACGCACGCGGACACCCCCCCATGCACAAGGAAGCGCTCTCCTCCCCGCTGGTTGTCGCGCGGCCGCCGGCCTGTGACAGGACCGTCTGCGCCGCTTCCTCTCAGATAAAGGGGGAAATATAAATATATATATATATATTTATATATGAAGAGAGAGAGAGAGAGTCCCCCTGCTCAGTCCTCCGCCGCCATGCGCCTCAGCCCTTTGTCAGTGCTTGTCCAGCAAGAACTAATGACTGGTCCAGTGTCCTGCTTTACGTCCCCGTGTGTGTGTATGTGTGTGTGTGTGTGTATGTGCCTTTCCCTCTGGTTCAGGCTACTAGGAGGTGGGGGAGGAGGAGGTGGGTGCTGCTCTCTCTCTCTCTCTCTCTCTCTCTCTCTCCCCCTCCCTCTCTCTCCCTCTCCCCCTCCCTCTCTCTCCCTCTCCCCCTCCCGTGTGTGTGTGTGTGTGTGTGTGTGTGTGTGTGTGTGTGTGTGTGTCCAGCCAGTTTTCAGAAATCTGATTATGAGTCAAGAAAATGACCAGAACCGGAGACAGGCAGAATTTCTCAGCATTAACCCCCACCCCCCCACACACACACACTTTCTGCTGTTACTGTTTTTTCCTTCCTATTTGTGTGTGTATGAGAGAGAGAGAGATCAAGCAAAGCAAGGAAGAGGGAGGGTGTGTGCAGAGGGGGAGGGGCAGTGTGTGTGTATAAGTGTGTGTGTGTGTGTGCGCGCGCTTGCGAGCGTGCGTGCTCCCAGGGATTTGACACTGCTATTCAAGCCCTGTGGTTACCATGGTGCTGCCTCCCTTATATGGCCATTGGAGTCAAAGAGCAAAGAGGGTGGGCTGTGTGGGTCAGCACACACGCACGCACACACAGACACACACACACAGACAGGAAGAATGTGGAGGATCTTTCTCCTCAGAGATGCAGAAAGCATGACCCCAGGGCCACACAAACCTCCCTGACAATACCAGATTACCCCAAAGCCCTGCAACAAATACAAACAAGCCCATCTCCTCCATCGCTCTTTGTCTCCATCTGCGTCTCAAAGTTTTTAACTCCAAAGCACAAATTAAGATGCCAAACACAGCAACAGCGAGGTGACCTTTATGTCTCAGAGTAAGAATTTTTGTCTCCATCTTCCATTAAAAAAAAAAAAAACTTGATCCTGATCCTTGCATACGTGCATGCAGCCGCCTTCGAAACACCGCATTGTGCTGGGAATAAAGGTTAGCGTTTTGTGGTCATTGCTCATTTCTCAAAGGGCGTCTGTCTCGGCACATGGTGATTTGTGTTCGAGGTTAGCCCAAGAGGTCAAACTGACTTTCACACCCCTGTCACGGTAGAAGGCCCAGGGTCAAATGCAGATAAAGGAGGGGAGAGGGCACACAACAAGCCTGGATAAGAGCCTTAAGAGATAAGTGATGAATCTGCTTGTAAATGTGCAGCTCTGTGGGGATGGGGGTTGCTATCACAGATACGGAGAGATGAAAGTGTCAGTGCCCTCAGAGATTCACTATATGCAACTTGTCGTCTTATCTAGAGAGCGATTGCAGAGGTTCCCCAGGAATCTTCTCCCCCACAGATACTTTTATGACATTCCCAAATCTAAACCCAGCTTTACCCCCTGCAGAACAGCATGTGTGTGTGAGTGTGACAGAGAAGCTTTGTCGAGGCCATTGTCCAGCTAATGGATCATCAGAGGGGTGTGTGTGTTAATTTGAATGAAAGTCCCTTTAATTAGACCACTGTGCCTGCTTATTGTCACTTCTTGTGTTGAGAAAGATTAGGCTCGTCAAATAAAGAGGGCTTGTAAAGGACTGTGTTTTCTGTATGTGTGTGTGTGTGTGAGAGAAAGAAGATAAGATACACTAAAAAGCTAGTTGTGTCTGGAAATCGATTCAATTTTTGTAAACTGATTTTGTTTATTGTTGTTTTGTGAGGTAATGTCAAAAGAGTGTCATGCTCAAATTTGAGCATCAGAGGTTATTTATTATAATATTTAGTTTATTTTCTTCATTTATTATTATTATTATTACCATTATTATGATTATTATTATTATTAGTATTAGTATTATTATTATGAACGAGCCTCTGGTGTCTGTAAGGCATAGCACAGACAGTGTGAATGCGGAATAGAAGAGCAATGTTCATATATCACAGACAGCAACAGCAACAGTGCTTCGGTAGATTTCATTCATCTCAAGCTCAACAAACTGCAGCAGTTTGACAACAAGTTGCCATCACGGTGGCACATTCCTAAACCTTCTGTCTGAACCATCACCTAAACAAAATCTCAAAGATTCTTCTTGGCTCGGCTTAGACTGCATATTTAATGCAAGGGGGGGGAAAGGATAAACTTTGGATTCATAGAGATGCTGTGGATGTCATTTCCATCTCTGTGTGTGTGTGTGTGACAGAGAGATACCACCAGGGAAGGATTGATGTGACCTTTGAACCAACAGTCAGGAATCTGGTTGCTCGGAGTGAGGCATCCAGAAATGCAAGACTGCAAAAGATGTTTGCCCAGCTGACAAATAAACCGTATATTGTTAAGGACACAGAAATGGAGACAGCAAACACAAACACAGTCAATAGCAACTTACATTCAGACTGTCCTAAGACCAAACACACACGCATCCAAATTGCAGAAATGAAAGTCCACATGTTTTTTTGTTTTTTTACCAAAGCTGCAGTACCACATGCAAAGATGACCGAGGTTATGCTCTGTCATGTATATCCATTGAGAGGTGTTGATATTTTTGATTCCACCTCCTCTGGTGTGTTCTTGACAATGATCTGCCTCTGGAACTTATGTTTTTGTTGGCAACAGGCTGTTACCGGAGCAACACGGACACTGATGTATTCGCAGCATTCAACAGATGCATCGTAGCTTGTCATCCTCCAAGCTTTGTCTTTTGTTCCCCTCGTCTCTCTTGCGTTATCTAGGTGAAAGGTCTGTTAAGTTTGTTGTGTAACCCGAGGAGCGTAATTAACAAGTCATGGGTGTAATTTGAAACTCTCTTTGAGGCTGCGCGCGCATGTTTGCGATCATAGCGTGTGACCTATACGTATTCGTACCCCGGTTCTCCTCATGTGGCGATAACATCTTTCTTCTGATCCTCAATGTTCTTTTGCTTTAAGTTGCAGTTCTTATGATTGCAAGATGGGTCATTAAGCCCCCCCACCTCCCACCCTGAGGCGTTTTTTGGGCAGGCCTGAACGCGGCGGCTCAGTTAACATTTCAGCCACTGAAGTTAACCTTTAAGGTCTGTTATGGGGGGATCATCCCACAACAAACACACACGGCCTTTCCTCCCATACACACCCACATGGCAGGTCTGAATGTCTAAAGTTAGGCCAGCTCGGCCCCTGAGGCTTCCCCAGCAACCACTGTAATTCAATATCAGGGTGTTAGCGGTGTGCTCCCAACCGCATCACCATATGGAAAGTAGATCTTTACTTAAAGTGATCATGAGGCGTCTGCGCAGCCTTTCCTGCAGGATCTGTGTTTTCATCACGCTCTGATGGCCGTCAAATGTTTAGACTTGTGGTGACAGCTTCACCCTGAGACCAGCGCGACCTTTGACCTCGGAGGAATGGACAAGGCTGGAAACAAAAACAGAAGCCTTTTGTGCAGGTCAGAGGGAAAACATCTGCTGGGCTGCAGACACAGAGAGAAGAGGGGGGATTAACTTGCGGGTTATTCATCATTTGGTCTTTTAGATGCCTGATGGGAACAGGCAGTAAGCCACTGTACACTGTCACATCGTCATGACCCAAATCCTCCTTATTTCACCCATTAATGCCCCACCCGCCTCTGTGGCTCAGCGGGGAAATTAATTAAAAGGAAATAGAGATAAAGACAATATGAGGGGGAATTTTTTTTTATTTTTTATATATGACTGCTGCCGAGTGTCTTATCACGTCACCACAGGAGCCACTGGTCACAGCTACTCTTTCATTTTGAAATTAAATTTGAGCCTGGATTAATGATCCGAGAGCACGGCGCATAACAGAGCCCATTGAGAAAATTCACTGGAACATTTCTGGCTCTGATATAATCGTGCATGGCCATGATAAACGAGTGTCTGGATTTTTTTTATTTTTTTTTTTCCCAAATCCTCCTGAAGCTGTACAGTATCATTTAAATTAGGCTGACGGGATGTTGCCCACTCAGCTGCTGGAGTGAAGATAACAAAGAAAGCATCTCCTCTCTCGTTATCCATTTAACACGTGCACGTGCAGTTATTTAGCACCTTATTGTTTATTTGTCCATGTTCAGGCTGGTGGTGGGTTTAGGTATTTACCACTCCCCCTCTGTCGTCTCTGCATCTCTAACAGAGACCCTCTTTCTTCAGGCCAGACATCTAACATAGTACATGGCTGTGATATAAGTAACCAGATCTCACGGTGCGATACTTTGTGTTACTCAGGCTTCATCAGCAGGAGGATGTGCGTCTTGCATCTGGTTAAGCTTACTACACTTGTAAGCTTAACAATTCAGGAGCATAAAACTCTATAGGGGACTCAGTCCATCAAATATTGAGCACTGATCGAAACAGTAAAAGCCATCAATAAGTAAAATACAGCTACTACAACATGATGTAAACCTCCACAGCTCCACGCTTTATCTTCTCCCACATCTACAACCTCATTATCTCGGCATTACTTCTGCAATCCAAGAGCTCATTTACATATCCTTATCGACCACATTCATCAGTCAACTGTCACACCAGCTGCTGTAGCATGATTTGACCACCAGGTGGCACCACGCCCCGTGACAACTTGCTCTGTATGTGCGTGTGTGTATTATGCAGTGAGTATTATTTTGTGTGAATTAGAGTATTTTAAAGTTGTTTTTGTCTCGTTATATCTAAACAGTATCTCCCATTACGCTGACAATTTAATAAACATTTGAGTAAATGTTGTAAATATTGAGCTTTTAGTGCAGCAGTGATGAGTCGAGTTGTAGTTTGTAGATCATTGTTTGTGTCATTGAGAGATTTAGAATTAAATTGCATTTTTTTTAAGCTTCTCATTTACACCATTAGTATTCTGCACTTTAAGCCTACACAAGCTGATCTTCCTGGAACCTCAGTGGAGGCTGTGTGGGCGTACGTTGTTTTCAAATCCATAGAAACAGAACCGAAGCAAAATCAAGTAGAGTGTGACAAAACATAACATAGTGCATATCCTCCATTTTGGACACTTTTGTTTCTCAGACAGTTTAAAACATAATACCTTTTTAGTGATCTTCATTTTCTAACTGAAACACAGGCCTGTATACCAAGGTAAAAAAAAGTTCAAAGTTCATGCCCAAAACAGGGAGGGGGGGGGGCACGCACTCTTCCTCAGCTGACAGGAAAGCATCCTTATAAACACTCTTCAGTTTTCTTTGTGTCGAGAAGAACATTTCATATCTAAACACTTCAAACACAATAGACGTCCGTTCCCTCACTACCTGGAATCAGTGGCGCCCGTCGCCGCCTCCATAACACGCACGTTCAGTCAAAAGCATAACCTTAGCAACAGCAGAGGATGCTGCACACCTACAGCAGCTGCTGCTGTTGTGTGGGTGTAGTACAGATCAGGGCCGCTCAAGCATGAACCACACATCCTCTGTTTTAGACGCAGCACCATGTGTAAAAAAAAAAAAGAAAAAAGTTTATCAATTTATTGACTTTATTTATCACTGTTTTTTTTTCTTACTGATAAGAAAATGCTGTGGCAGTCGAGCAACATCACAAAGCAAATCAAATATAAAACACCTCCCGTCCCCTTGTTGAGATATGAGGATATAAACAACCCACTTCAGTCTCTATTAAATCAACACCGTGACTGTTTATATCTGGTATTTGTCTCTGATATCCTGGGTTTGTTGGCCCCTTTTATCTGGACTCTTGTCCTAAAAGTTGCCACATGTTTGGCCATCAACATCCTTCCATGAGTTACTGCTTCCTGTCAAGATGAGGCTTGGCACGTCAACAATGCCTGGCAGGAAAAAAGCTGCGACTGTTACTGTCAAACACTTGAATTTAATTTCAAGTTGTGTGTGTCCTATGAGACCGAGGGCAACTTACGCACGTCATCATGTTGGACTGAGACTTGCAGCTTCAAAGAGCCACTGAATGAAAGCGTCAGACAAGCATGAGCCATTGTCCTCCCGGCCGGCTGCGCTCCGGAAAACACTGTGCATGATCCCATAAAACAAGTTATTTGGCGGATTTGTGGAGAAGATAAGCACAGTGTCACTCAGGTCTTTATGACCTGTAATCTGTAACGAGAACTGCGGGGGCTGTCAACGTATAGATGTAATTCTCAATAACACAAAACACTATTTCGCTTTGAGATTTTCTTAACAATTAAGATCAACAATGAGATTTTTTTTTTTAATCTGAGGAGATTCCAACATTCGTAAGGGCTGTGCTTTCTTGTTCTTTATAAATATTAAGTTTAGCGGAACTTATATTTAAATCACTTGTGTGCATAGGGTAAAGAGAGGTTGCAAGGTTACTTGCTATGATTGAATAAGGTGAGAATTATGTTGCAATTAAGATGAGGCAAAGAAATGAATCCAAGTCATGGAAATACAGTTCTCTCTCTCTCTATCTGTGTGTGTGTGTTTAACCTAGGGGGCAGCCAGTGGTGTGGGGAAGTAGCCGATGGAGGGAGGGGACTGGAGCCTGAGACAGTGTCCCATTATGGTAAGTGTGAGGTGAGAAGAGTTTATAAAAAACGCAGCCATGTTTACAACTTGGACACAATCTGATAAATTCTCATGGTATCAGTGTCTCAGAGAGGAAAGGCGTGGCTCACATGTGCAGTCTGTGGGATCTTTGTCTGGAGGAGGGGGCACGAGTGTGTTATGAAATGGACTGTGACTCTGCGGAGCTCCTGGTGGCTCTAGATTAACTCGGCATCATCACATCTGTTCACATCTGCCGGCTCGCGGAGGAGGAACATGACTGTCGTCTGATGAAATTGTCTTGTTGTTCATAGTCATCCTAAAGCTTTGGACAGTAAGAACGACATTCCTCTCGCCTGTCAGCAAGCATGTACAGCAGCATGTACTCCCAGGTCTCCAAGAACAGCCCCCAGGCCCACAAACGGGTGAAATATCGCTCAAAGGGCAAGAGCTGTGGCTACTACATGCGCATTGTCTTCTTCTTCTCGTCGCTCATTCAGTCTCTTATCATCGTTAGCCTCGTGCTCTTTCTGGTCTACGGCAAGCAGCAGGATTCCGCGTCCACGGCGCGTATTCAGGACCTGGAGGAGAGCTTCAGTCGACTCTCCATAGAGACGGTCACGCTCAGGCAGCAGAGGAAAAACCTAACCAACTTACTCAACATCACCCTGACCCGCAAGGCCCGTAATGACTGGGACCTGGCAAATATGCGCCAATACACCAACACCTCGATACTCATTATCCAAGAATTTGAAAAGCGACTGGTAAGAAACTGAGCTATGTTTTCTTTCTTTTTTTTTTAAAATAATTGTCTTTTGTCCTTGTTTTACTAAAAAATACAGTTCTGAACTGTTATTACACAAGTTATTCTAATTGTCGCACACATCTTGTCAAAATATCACTCTTGTGTTGAATGCACATTTGAAGTCCAGTGGTAACAGAAAGAATATGACATTTTTTTTGCTTATTTACATTTGACATCTGGTGTAGACGAAATCACTAAAACGCAAATGACATTTTTGTTCACCAATATGAACAGCAACAGTGCGATAACAACTTGATCATGTGCAACGCCGCTGCACGTTTAAATTGTGGCAGCCCACCAAGTAAGTAGGAAATTTCAAACCTAAAAATATTTACACAATAAATGTAATGAATAGTTTTTAGTTGCCATCTTTGATGTTGTTTACATTTTTAATGAATTATGTAGATGGTATATTTATTTACACATTTTCTTCTTCTATTATTAATATTATTATCATTGTTACCATTTATTATTATTATTATTGTTATTGTTGTTGTTGTTGTTGTTATAACTTGAAACTACTTTTATTGTCAGCTGTCGAAAACTGTAACTGTGGGCTGACGTTTGAACGACTGAAAGCCCGGCTTCAGTTTGTCGACTCCAACTTTACCCAAACTACACAGAGGAAGAAGATAGAATTGGACCAGATTGCCAAAGAGAGGGACGATATCAACTTGGAGGCCATCGGTCTCAGGAGGGAGAAATCCATCCTAGAGCAGGAGCTGGAGTTCAATAAACAAAAATGTAAAGATGAATTTTTCCAGTCCTTAAGCGGTGTCTCCAATGTCTCCAAGGCTTTCCTACTGAAGATCGACTCCCTCTTCCCAGCTCACATCAAGTTTCAGCTTACCTGTGAAAAACAGAGGGAACACCTGGAACAGATCCGCACTAACTGCACGAGCCTGTCCAGAGAAGTGGAAGACAAGTTCCAGCGTTACCTGAACAGTGTGGGCGACCAGGTGTCAGACACCTATTCTGAGAACAGCCGTTTGAAGGCAGAGAACTTGCGTCTGTATGAAGACTACCGCCAGTGCACCCGGAACCGCACAGGCCTGATCAAGGAGCACAAGCAGAACTTTGAAAAGCTTCAGCGGAGATATGATCTGGAGAAGGAGAGTTTACTGAGGAAGAAGATGGAGTTAAATGGAGAGATAGAAGTCCTGCAAAATAGTGTCAAATATAAAACTAAAGAGGTTGATGAACTCACACAGAAAATCAGTCATCTCAACACATCCTGCATGTCTAAGGTAAGGAAAAAAAGTATGGTTTCCTTGTATGTATGTATGTATGTATGTCTTGCGTAATATCAAATCAAATGTTATTTGTATATTCCATATTTATAAATAACAATTTGCCTGCATGGAATAATATGCAGTTGAGTATATGATTTAGTTCATTTCCTCCTATTAATATCATTACACGATTGTTCTCATCATATTTCAGATAGGGACTGGTGGATTCGGAGGTGGGCCAAACTCTCGGACAAACACAGTGAGCCAGTCTGGATGGAGCTCTGCTGGCGGTGGTCAGCTTGGTAGGGCAGGGTCAGGTGGGCTGGGTTCCAGCTTAGGCTCCACTGGGCTTGGATTAAATAAACCAGGCTCAACTGGGACAGGCTCTTCAAACACACTTTTCTCATCACCTAGATCCAATTTAAACTTAGGCTCCTCAGGGTTAGGATTCAATAAGCTAGGGTCAACTGGGACAGGCTCTTCAAGCACATCATTGTTCTCACCTGGGTCAAGTCTAAACCTTGGCTCCACAGGACCGGGATTAAATAAACATGGATCAAGTGGGATAGGATCCTCAAGCTCATCAGTCATGTCCCCTGGATCAAGTTCAAGCCTTGGTTCCACTGGGTCAGGATTCAATAAACTAGGATCATCTGGGACAGGATCCTCCAGCTCATCAGTCATGTCCCCTGGATCAAGTTCAGGCCTTGGTTCCACTGGGTCAGGATTAAATACACTAGGATCAACTGGGGCAGCTTCATCAAGTTTTGGATCAGACAGCTCAAGTTCAACTCTTAGCTTAGGTGGAATTGGCGCAAATAAGCCAGCACCAAATGCTAGAGGCTCATCTACCACTGGATCATCCTCTGGGCCAAGCGGGTCAAGTCCAAGTCTTAGTTCAGGCGGGACAGTCTTAAATAAGCCAACAGCCAGCAAAACCGGGTTGAGCAGCTCTGGACTTTCTTGGTTAATGTTCGGGACTGGTAACTCGGGCCAAAGCAAGACAGGAAGTGGAACAGGAAAAGGAACGACAACTAATAGTCAAGGGAATAGTCATGGTGGGACTACTGGGACTTCAGTAGTTGGTACAGGGAGGACGAATGGACAGGCAGGTGTCTTAGGTAAGGATAAATAATGTAGTAGCTTTGTGGAATTAGCTTTAGTTTATTAGATCTAGTAAGGGAGATTATTTTAAGCGGACACTTTGTTTCGCATGTTACATCACGTCTAGCTTGTAAACAGAATTCCATTTATCCCATTCACAGTGATGACAGCTATATCAAACTTATCTGAATGCGGGAAAATAAGGAAATCTGAGTAAACTTAAACATTTATCACAAGTCATTCAAGATACATGCACAAACCAGCACAATACATATTGCATGTATCAATTATTAATAATTCTACAAGCTCATTAAAGTTTGATCTGGCTCTGATATGTAATGTCTGGAGAGCCGCAATACAAACGTTAACTGATAACAATTCTTTAATACTGCAAAGCTTAAACGCAACTTCATTGATTGATCCACTTTTAAGTAATGACAAATCACTCTTCTTGTGTTTATCCAGCATTCATTGCTGCTCAGCACCTTAAAGATCTTCAGCAATTCAACCGCCCTGGCCCAGAGTAAGTATGTGTGTATACAGTATATATATACACACAAACACACACACACACACAAATGTAGATTAAAAAGAGGCCATAAATACATACTTATTTAATGACTTATTATAACAGTTGGTCAATGAAATTTTTAACAAAATATCAAATATTCTTCTTTCTTTTTCTGTCTCCAGGGAGAAACAAGACATCTCCAGCATGTTGGGCTAGTCCATCTTGTCTTGGTGTGCCAAACAAAAACATCGACATGCATCCTCTACTCTGTTACACATAGATAAATACAAACATATCATATTGTTTTATATTGTATATCAATTATTGTACAATGTAATACTGTATACACTGTTCTCAGCAGTTTATACGTCAGTATGCTTTATATGTGTTAGAGTATATAGTTTCAATATTTGTTGCACTTTTGAAAGTGAAATGTGAAATGTGTGTTTCTGATTTTGTATCCTCACAGTAAGCAACATATCATGGTAAAAGCACAAGTAGAACTTTTACAGTGTAAATACATAACAATAAAATCTTTGTATTGATGTCAGCACATCAGCTAAGACTCTCTGTTCTTTATAAACAAAGCTATTTAAGATAATGCCCCATCCAGACCTGGAAATAACTGTTTGTCCCTGTGTGCGTCACCTATTGTGTTCCTAATTGTCTACAAATGACTTTCCCGACCCCCTCCTGTTCCAGATGTACTGGCACCATCATTTAAATCCGTCCAACGTGTTTATGTTTACCTGCCAACCTGTCAGCAGGCAGTCAGGGGCAACTGGAAAGAACCTTGGGGAATGTTTTTGTATACATGCTGCTGTTTAAAAAAAAAAAAGGAACACGGATATCCATAGCCTAAATTAAATCCTAATTAATTAAAAAAACACATGAAGAGGAAACATGGAGCTTGTATTATTTGATGCCCGCTGTAACCTTTGACCAAACAAGCTACAGCAACTAGATTTTGTCCTCAATCTTTGGTGATTGCTTGTTTAAAAGAAAAATACAAACAACATATTAGCGGCCCGCTTATTAAATAAGTAGAAATAAATACCCATCTGTAATCTGTAAGACACATTTCATGCATCACTGTAACTTAGTTTTACATTATGGTATTTACACATCGGATCATGGAATTGCTCAATGTAATTTTAATTAAACTTGGGCCAAAACAACATGACTATGCAGACAGAGTGGAGCAAGGAAACAAACCATCATGAGAACAGACCAGCTTCCTGTTTGTTGTCCTGTGAAAGGATGCGAAGAGGCTGTTAATTCAGAACCACAAGTATACTGTGCCGATCAATAAATACAGCACTTAAAGCTGGGCATGGGGAGACGAATTTCCTGTCTCACGGATATCCTTTGTTGAACATCAAGTATTTTTCCACGTTTGGGATGTGCAGTATACTGCAGCTATGATTTGGGGTCAGTTGTATGGCTGTCGTTGGTAATTGCTTTATAACAGAGACACAGGATGTATTATACTACTTTATAGAAAATCATCACAATAATACTATTTTGTGCAAATATTTTTCCTGACATTTCCACAAGCTTTCCTGTCAACTCGTGATTTGAGGATTACATGTGCCCACCTGACTCAGTGGAAAAGTATTATTATTATTAATGAATGAATGAATCATTCACTTGTATTTTTTTGAGTGTACAATACACAAGCAATGGAATAATATATTGAGAGTTTTCATCTGTGTTAAATTGTAATAACAATGATCACCCTGAAAATGAAGGGGAGAAATTAGCAAATCATCAATTAAGACATTTTTTTCAAGATGTTTTTTGTAATATTTGGTTGATGTGTTGCTGTGTTACAACATGTCCTGCTACCTCCCACCTCGCCCAAATGCAGGAAAGGGAACTGTGCTTAATGATTACTACCTCCTTCCCCACCTGGACTTGCGGGACTGTGACCTCTTTTGTCTGTGGCTGCTAATGTTCCCTTTTTTACTGTGACTTCTAATTGCATTTCCGATCTGCCTGGCCTCCTCACTATCCCATGGCTGATCGGGTTGTTAAAGACATCAGGGGGTAAAGCTCTTTCTCCTGAGCGTACACTATAGTGCCTCAGGGGGAGTGTGGAAAGCAGTGGAAACAGCTGGGAGGCAAAACGTACCCCAGATCTGGGTGTTGTTTGTTTTTGAGAAGTCCTTAAACACAAATCTGACTTTCACCTTGACCTTTTCAGTAATGGAAAGAACAAGAGGTCACTGTAACTCCCTATAGAGGATGGCTCTGATTTCGTAACTTATAGCTGCACAGTACCCCAGACAATCGAGCAGTCATAACGCAGTGCACAGGACGCTGCTGTGGCTGCACGCACCCAGACAAATGTTCAAATGTTTATTCGTCTGATGTTTCGTTTTAATTATCTGATGCAAATGAAATGTCATGACTGACAGCAGATATTGACTTATGATTGGTCACAATTTTTTATTTAAGTATTTGTGCAGTTGACTGTTCATCCACCTACAATATACCTGTACGTAATGAAAACAAGGACCTCATCAAGAAACAAATCAATTTTTCCTCAGGTGTTTGTTGTGTGTCTTTAGCTGAGTTGCTGTTAAGACCAGACACAAGCTGCAACTGTCCCGTCGATCAATGATATTGATTAGTTATCACACACTGAAAACCTGACTGGTGTTACACCACAGGCAATTATACAGACAGAGTAACTCAGCTAAAGCCACTGCACTGATCCTTTAAGTCCACTAAGAGGTATCTGTCACAGCACAAATGTGTGTGTGTGTGTGTGTGTGTGTATGTGTGCGTGTGTGTGTTTAGGGAGGATGTCCACTCCCTGACTCTGTCTAACTCAGTTAGGATAAACATCTTCTAACAGTAAAGTAGTAACATTACAACCAAACCTTAATACTCGGCAAATGTGAAAAAAATATACAAAACAGATAACCAATGACAGTGTCTTAACTTCAGTGTGACGCCGGTGGTTAAGGAAATGCGTCAAATAAATAAATACTTCAATTCAAACAGTAGCGCCGCGGTCTACAGATCATTTCCGCAGGCTGCTTTTAGCTACAGCTGATTGGCTCTCTCTCAAAAGCACCAAGATGCTCAACCAATCAGAGCGCACTATCACCCCACTGCTAGCCCCGCCCTCATTAACACCACGGCGCTCTCCTGCAGTGTCATATGGAGCATCGGTTCCGTGCCTGTCCGCCAAACAGTCAGTGTGTGAAACGACTTTTTTTTGGTCAAAGTAAGTGTATTGTGTTACGAAGTTTAAGTCGATGGTGAAGTTTTGTAATATTCAACAATTCAAACAGGCCAACATGAAGAATGTAAATGTAAAAATGGCCATAGCTGCTGTAGATGATGTGGTGCAGGGCGCTAACCAGGCTGTTTACCACCTTGCTGTATAGGAAATGAGAACATTGGGGAAGTGTGCGGTGTAAGTGTCTCCATGGCCTAGTGGCGTTACATCGTATGTGGTCAACTACCGCCATCTAGTGTCCATTGAGACGCATTGCCAAGCCAGCATTGGCGGGATATTGACATGTCATGAACTTGAACTGAGGCTTCCTTTTGGTTCTTCTGTTTACAGGTGTGGAGGTTATGCTGATTTACTAAGAGGTATCTGTCACAGCACAGATGTGTGTGTGTGTGTGTGTGTGTGTGTGTGTGTGTGTGTGTGTGTGTGTGTGTGTGTGTGTGTGTGTGTGTGTGTGTGTGTGTGTGTGTGTGTGTGCGTGTGCGTGTGCGTGTGTGTGTTTAGGGAGGATGTCCACTCCCTGACTCTGTCTAACTCAGTTAGGATAAACATCTTCTAACAGTAAAGTAGTAACATTACAACCAAACCTTAATACTCGGCAAATGTGGAAAAAAAAATACAAAACAGATAACCAATGACAGTGTCGTAACTTCAGTGTGACGCCGGTGGTTAAGGAAATGCGTCAAATAAATAAATACTTCAATTCAAACAGTAGCGCCGCGGTCTACAGATCATTTCCGCATGCTGCTTTTAGCTACAGCTGATTGGCTCTCTCTCAAAAGCACCAAGATGCTCAACCAATCAGAGCGCAGTATCACCCCCACTGCTAGCCCCACCCTCATTAACACCACGGCGCTCTCCTGCTGTGTCTTATGGAGCATCGGTTCCGTGCCTGTCCGCCAAACAGTCAGTGTGTGAAACGACTTTTTTTTGTCAAAGTAAGTGTATTGTGTTACGAAGTTGAAGTCGATGGTGAAGTTTTGTAATATTCAACAATTCAAACAGGCCAACATGAAGAATGTAAATGTAAAAATGGCCATAGCTGCTGTAGATGATGTGGTGCAGGGCGCTAACCAGGCTGTTTACCACCTTGCTGTATAGGAAATGAGAACATTGGGGAAGTGTGCGGTGTAAGTGTCTCCATGGCCTAGTGGCGTTACATCGTATGTGGTCAACTACCGCCATCTAGTGTCCATTGAGACGCATTGCCAAGCCAGCATTGGCGGGATATTGACATGTCATGAACTTGAACTGAGGCTTCCTTTTGGTTCTTCTGTTTACAGGTGTGGAGGTTATGCTGATTTACAGGTGTGGAGGTAATGTTGCCCTAATGCTGCACAGACGAAAGAAACGTCTTGGGTAATAGTCAAGTTATATGGAGTGATAATCTATTGCATCGTTATTTGTCTGCAAACTTTGATTCCTCAACATCACATGTTTATTTTGCTTAAAGTCAGTGAACCGCAGACTCAGAACAACCTCCACCATCAGACAGGGCTGAAGTGGAGGACGTGTCCACGTGTTGACATGACAGTGAGAGCCATTGAGGGGTAAGACTGGCGTGCTCTTGAGTGATGGGGCCTGCAGAAGGTTCAAGGCATAGATGGGAAAGACATGTATCAACCACATTTAAAAATCCTAATTACCACATTTTATCTTC
>JAFBJQ010003508.1:87500-89394 GCA_016785345.1 Trinectes maculatus
TGCTTCACAACATTCACTTCCTGGAGGGACAGCCAATCAGTATGCTGTTATTTATTATTTGTTTCGAAGTTGTTCCTAACCTTTTTTTTCTTGCATCCAAGTGTTAGGGTTTAGTGTAGTGTTTCTGGTGCTGGGTTTATGAGTTTGGTCAATGGGTCACATGTCACCTGATACACAACACGTTCATCTCGTCATTTGTCCCTTTAGTTCCAGAGCTGGTGGCTCGGGGTGTGATCCATCAGATGTTTCCTCTCCACGAGCAGAGGATCCTCAACCAGCTGATGACGTCCTGGGTCCAGGCTGTATGTGAAAGGCAGCCCTTGGGTAGGACGTTATCACAGTTTTAAATCCTCAGAACCAAAAGTCAGACAATCGCAGTAACTGACAACATAAAATACTATGAAATATTTGTTTATCCAAGTCATCAATTGCCTAATGCAAATGCTGATATTATGAGCTGTTTACAGTTCGATTTGTTGCATAGATGATATCTGTGACTACTTTGGAGTGAAGATCGGCATGTATTTTGCCTGGCTGGGTTTCTACACCAACTCCATGCTTTACCCGGCTGTCATCGGCTTTCTGCTCTGGATACTAGCAGAGGCCGACCAGGTAGACTACCTGCAACCTTTTCTGTCACATGATTTGTTTCCTCACACCTGTAGAGTAACCAGGTGCTGATTTGTGCTGTGTTTTGATCTGTACTCATCATGACTTTACTGACAATGTTATATTGGAATAATAATAGATATTAGACAATAATAGACTTTTGTCTTTTGTCACAGACCAGTCAGGATATCTGCTGCGTGGTATTTGCCCTCTTTAATGTCGTGTGGGCAACACTGTTTCTGGAGCGCTGGAAGCGGCGGGAGGCAGAGCTGGCCTACAAGTGGGGCACGTTGGACACCCCTGCAGAGTCCTTGGAGGAGCCCAGGCCGCAGTTCAGGGTGAGGATTGTTGTTATAGCCTGAGCTGGAACATTTACTGTGATGTTGTGTCATGAAAGCAGTGAAAACGTTTGGTGTTGCAGTTGCACGCTGAAAATTCTTCATCCTTTCGTTTCTTCTCAAGTTAAAGTGTTGTGTCAGTCAGCACGTAGCTGCTCTCTCCTGGTAGTTGCAACACTTTGCAGCCACTGGGCTGGTAAACAGTGTCAGGAAATGTGATCACGCTTTCATCCTCCGCACGGCCTCGGAGAAGGGGAGGGGAGTTGGGAAGCGCAGGGAGGAGGAGGGGAGAGTCGGGGGAGGGTAACTGAAGGGCGCCGTCCTGTTGTGCATAATAAAAAGAGGGGGGCTGTGAGAGCCGCTTTGAAAAAAAGACATGCAGGGTGGTGTTTCGCAGAAGCCCGGCTAGCTCAGTCGGTAGAGCATGAGACTCTTAATCTCAGGGTCGTGGGTTCGAGCCCCACGTTGGGCGAAAAGCTTTTTCTGTCTTTGAGCATGTGGCTCATGCCGCACACATCAGTAAAGATGTATATAACATGCATTTGTCTTTTGTGTAAGAATAAGATAATGAAATCATAAAAAGTCACACAAACAGTAAACAGAAACATTAATCGGCGTACAGGGGGTCCTCGTGTTACGACGGTCTCGAGATACGTTGTTTTCGTGGTTACGACACATCTCCCGTGAACTTCCTTGTTTCGGCGTGTGGTTTGCCCCGTAAATATGTACAGACTTGGCACGGGAACTAGTTGGTGAGCGCTCTCTCTGTCTCTCAGTGCGCCTGCTGGCTCTCCAACACCTCCACAGCACAGTTAGGCTACTCTGCCTTGTGTTTACTTATGTGAAATGGACGGGTGGGGGGTGCAGCGGCAGCCGGTAAGGAGATGCACACGGACACAGATGCGTTCGGGATCATGGCAATACCGTAGGTTTATTCACAACACAGG